>JANPXK010000589.1:0-60979 GCA_024704745.1 Rosa lucieae
TTGTGAGTTTGAGTGGGTGATGGTAGGGAAGAGATCAGCTAGAGTATCAGAGTGAGTGTGGTTATGTGGCTGGGGTGAGGTGTATAATGGGGCAAATTGGGTCAGAGGTTGGGAGTGGGTGTGGTGGGCCAGAAAAGGATGTGATGGTGGATCGAGTGGGACAAATTCATTGGGGGAATGGTTAAAAATGTAATGTGTATTCCCCAAAGAAGTTTCTCCAGAGGAACCCAAGGTAGGGAAAGTTCGAGAGGCATTGTTTTGGAGTAAGAATGTATCAAGGGAAGTTTTAACCTCAACAATAGGTTCATTAACAGGGCCGACCTTAGCCTTACCTTTGACCAGAAGGCCTACAGAGGAGGAAGCAACGGTCAACGGAATGGGAGAGTTGTTTTGGTGAGTAACAGTTGCGGGTGGAGAAGGGATGTCAGAAATGATGAGGGGCCTCGTAGAAGGCTGAGGGGGCACGTGAATGAGTGCTTGGGTTAGAGGGGAGCTTGGAAACTCACAACAATTTTGTCTGGTTTGAAAGCTCTGTCTTTGGAAGCGGTCCCAACCTTTCTCACTATCAAAAGAGGATCCATGAGAGAGACGTCTCGCAGCTGGGGTGATCATCCACACACCCAAACGATCGGCTCTTTGGAAGCGGGCCTGGTTGCAAAAACGTTCACTATGCCCCAAGCGACCACAGTTGTAGCAGAAGAGAGAGATCCTCTCATACCGGAACTCCAACCAAGTGGGATTATTGGCTCCACTCCTGATCCAAACACAGGGAGTAAGGGGAAGAAGGGTATTTATGTTGACCCGTACACGAAGAAAACCCCTCGATCCATTAATGGAGTTAGGATCTTCAATATCCATCACCGAACCAGCAACCGCTCCAAGGAGATTGGCATTGGATCGAGTCATCTGCCCCCGAGGAAGTCCGTGGGTCTGAATCCAAATAGCCAGAGAATGAACAGGAACATCCTCAAGTCTTTCCTCCAAGGGCCAAGTATTGATGCTAATGGTGTGACCCATAACAGACCAGGGTCCTCTGTCAAGGATCAACTGGCCAATCTCAACCTCCATGGGTGTTATGGTGAAAGTACGGTTATCGCGAATAGCTTCGATATGGACTTCACCAAAGTCAGACCACGCTCGAGTGAGGATCCGAATCACAGCAGCAGTATTGAGAAATTTATCAGCGATGAAGAAGCCTAGGAGGGTGAGAGGTTGTTGAGCTTGAGGGTCAGGTTGATTTAGATCGATCACATGATCGTCAGGGTTGATGTTTTCATCAGATTGCATGGCGCAAAGACGGGAAGTGGAGTACTTGTAATTTTTTTTATGTTGTTGTTGTTGGGCGAAGGCCAAAGAAAAATAATTTTTTTTTATAATTTATATGTTGCAGGCAAGATCTTGGTACCTCTTTAAACATAAAGGATCATCACTGTGATGCACAACGCCAGTGAGGAAGTCGCAGAAATTAACCACATATCTGGGCTTGTGGGATTTTGGGTATACAGTCCTCAGATTATATGATCTCTTTACAATAGTTCTTATATAAAGTCGAAGGATAGGTCAACATTAACAATTGTTAGCTCAGTGGATTTGGTTGGCATGAGGATATCAATTTGGCTGTCTGGGTTCGATCTAGCTCAACCTCGTTTTGGTCTTTCTTATTTTAACTTTTTCTTTCTATAGTCTTTTTTTTTTTTTCCTTTCCCCTACATTGCTAAAATAAAGGGAAAATGATCATTTATCCGATTTTAGACTAAAAATTGCCCACTTGCTTCACCAACTGTTTTTTAACCTCATTTACCCAAAACACTCTAAGGGATTATTTCCCCAATACCCAATTAATTCTTTTTATTTATTTTTGGGACTTTTTTGCCCTCTTCTTCTTTCTCACTTAGAGAGAGAAGTCGTCATCCACCTTGCTATGCTCCGGCGACCGGTGATCGGGAATCCGGCTCTCGGACTGGTGACCTGATTCCGGAGTCTGAATTTATTGTCCCCTAATAATACCCAGTAACCTTATTATTGCCCCCCAGTAATTATATTATTGCCCCCCAATACTCATATTATTGCCTCCCAATAATCATATTATTTCCGTCTAGTGAATTGTATAAACTCCCAAAACCAAAGTGAATACACTACAGACACAATTGATCGTATTATTGCCCCCCAGTAATCATATTATTGCCCCCCAATACTCATATTATTGCCTCCTAATAATCATATTATTGCCTCAATAATCATATTATTACCCTCCAATCATCATATTATTGCTCTCAAGTGAACCAAAATGAATACATTACAGATACAAAAAAAAAATTTTAAAAAAAAAAAACAAAGTCCGGGCACCCACTTCTTCTTCTCCTCCCATCTTTGACTTCGACGGTTGTAGATCTCCCTTCTCCGACTTCAATGGGTGAGGCTCGAGACCCATAGCAGAAGCAGTGAAGGGAATTGCCATGGACAAATAATCAAGTTATAAGACAGATTGAAGATGGGTGAGGCCCGATACCCATAGCAGAAGCAGTGAAGGGAATTGCGAAGAGCAGCATAAGCAGAGCAGTGGTCTACACCAACCTGTTATCGGCCTTGCCGTCGACGCTCTGCATCTAGACTTAGTTAAACTCCGATAGCTCCGACTGGAGCTTCAGGGTGATTCCGGAGTTCGACGCCGCACCGGAGGTGAAAAGAGAGCTTCAGGCAAGATCTGGAGTTCGAGGCCGCCCCGCCGGTGGAGAGAGAGAGCTTCAGGCGTGATCCGGAGTTCGACGCCGCATCGCCGCACCGGAGAGAGAGAGCTTCAGGCATGATCCGGAGTTCGACGCCGCACCGGAGAGAGAAAGCGCTAATCCTAAGTTCGACGCCGCACCGGAGGTGCGGATGGGAGAGAGGAGAGAGAGAGAGAGAGAGAGAGAGAGAGAGAAATCGGTGAGGGGGGGAGGAGAGAGTGAAAATTTAATAATAGGGGCAAAATTGTCAAAAGATGTTAGATTGGGTAAGTGGGGTTAAAAAACTCCTAATGGAGTAAGCGGGCAATTTTTAAGCTGAAATTGAGTAAGTGGTCACGGCCCCTAAAATAAATTTTAAAAAATGAACTATTAAAAAAAAAATTGCATTCCATACAAAAAGCTCGATTTCCTCATTTTCAGTGTTTTTTTTTTTTAAAAAAAAACTATTTTATCTTTAAAATTTAAAAACAACTGCGTTACTTAAACAAAGTTGAATAAAAAAAAGCGGTTAATAAATTTGGCATATATATTTTACATTTCATTTAGTAGATTGAGACCCAAACGACAATGAAAATAGCTGAAATTTTGACCATAACCTTTTCTTCTTATCAAGACAACATCCAATGGTCAATTTTGATGAAGTCTATTTCCTCCACATCGTTTCTCATGGAAGGTATACTTTTAGATACAACTAATACACAAGTTAGACATTAGTACACATAACGATTTTGTGCAATTCAAATAATTAAAATTGGAAATTAATAAATTTGACATTACCCATCTATTTATAACGTATTAATAGGTATTGTGTAAAAAAATTAACCCGATCCGCCATCATTTCGACGTCAAATAAAGCGGTCAACCTTTTATACACTTACACTTCCCTAAGGGGAGCTGAACCACGAGGAGATAAAGTTTTATAATATTTTACATTATTGATACAGCTCATAACCACGAGAGTGTGAGAGCTGACAGATCGAAAAAAGAAGTTGTGATTGAGCGGTTATGAGCATATTAGTTTTATGTGGTATTTATGGTTTAGGATTGACCTAGTAGATCGAGACTCAAAAAACTTCGAAAATAGCTGAAATTTTTACCATAGTTATATCTTCTTATCATGATGACATCCAACGACCAATTTTGATAAAATCTATTTCCTCCACATTGTTCCTCATGGAAGGTATATTTTTCAATACAACTAATAATTAAACAAAGTTAAACCGCATTAGTAGGCATATAAGGATTTTGTTTGATCTAAATAATCAAAATTGAAAATCGATAAATTTGACATTACCCATCTATTTATAGTGTATTAATAGGTATTGTGTAAAAAAATTAACCCGATCCGCTATCATTTAGATGTCAAATAAAGCGGCCACTTACACACTTATAACTCCCTAAGGGGAGCTTAACCACGAGTAGATAAAATTTCTGAAATTTTTACATTAGTTGATGTAGGTCATAGCCACAAGAGTGTGAGAGCTGACAGATCAAAAAAAGAAGTTGCGAGTGAGCGGTTATGAGCATATTAGTTTTAAGTGGTATTTAGGGTTTAGAGTTGACCTAGTAGATCGAGACCCAAACAACTTTGAAAATAACTGAAATTTTGACCATAATTATATGTTCTTATCATGATGACATCCAACGGTCGATTTTGATATAGTCTATTTCCTCCACATTGTTCCTCATGGAAGGTATATTTTTCAATACAACTAATAAACAAGTTAAACTGCATTAGTATGCATATAAGGATTTCATGTGATCTAAACAATCGAAACTGGAAATCGATAAATTTGACATTACCCATCTATTTATAGCGTATTAATAGGTACTGTGTAAAAAAATTAACCCGATCCGCCATCATTTAGATGTCAAATAAAGCAGTCAACCACTTAATACACTTATAACTCCCTAACGGGAGCTTAACCACGAGTAGATAAACTTTCTAAATTTTTTACATTAGTTGATATAGGTCATAGCCATGAGAGTGTGAGAGCTGACAGATCAAAAAAAGAAGTTGCGAGTGAGCGGTTATGAACATATTAGTTCTATGTGGTATTTAGGGTTTAGGGTTGACCGAGTAGATCGAGTCCCAAACAAATTCAAAAATAGCTGAAATTTTGACCATAATTATATCTTCTTATCATGATGACATCTAACGGCCGATTTTGATAAAGTCTATTTCCTCCATATTGTTCCTCATGGAAGGTATATTTTTCAATATAACTAATAAACAAGTTAAACCGCATTAGTAGGCATATAATGATTTCGTGCGATCTAAACAATCGAAACTGAAAATCGATAAATTTGACATTACCCATCTATTTATAGCATATTAATAGGTATTGTGTAAAAAAATTAATCAAATCCGCCATCATTTAGATGTCAAATAAAGCGGTCAACCACTTATACACTTATAACCCCCTAAGGGGAGCTTAACCACGAGTAAATAAACTTCCCAAAATTTTTACATTAGTTGATATAGATCATATCCACGAGAGAGTGAGAGCTGACAGACCGAAAAAAGAAGTTGTAAATGAGCGGTTATGCGCATATTAGTTTTATGTGATATTTAGGGTTTATGGTTGACATACTAGATCGAGACCCAAACGGTGAAGGAAATAGTTGAAATTTTGACCATAACCATTTTTTCTTGTCTTGATAACATCCAACGGTCGATTTCGATAAAATCTATTTCCGTCACCTTGTTGCTTATGGACGGTGTATTTTCTTATACAACTAATAAACAAGTTGGACCACATTAGTAGACATATAAAGATTTTGTGTGATCTTAAAAATCAAAATTGGAAATTGATAAATCGATGCATATCGTCAAACTGTGACACCTTAGTAACACTATATTTGTTTATTACATTCCTATAAGAGTAGCCTCATCAAGACATAAGACTTTGGGAAAACCGACTGTTTGATGCATTGATTGAGATATTTTATACTCATTTTCATAATATTATCCGTTTTTGACTTTGATTCAACAGCGATCCACTCTGTCAACCATAATGTCTTCATTATTATTGACCCTAAAATATTATTTGCCAATCTGTAATTAATACTATTTGGCCCCGTTTGGTTAATTAGTAGGAATGTCAAAATAGGAAAAAGATTTACTTTATTTTCTAGACAGATATGGAATAGAATATGTTTTGATATTTCCATGTGAGTGTTTGGAACATTTTCCGGAATTAATTTTCCATTTCTATTGTAGTGTTTGGTAAGTCATAAGAATGAAATATAAAATTATAATTTTTAACAACGTCCTTTTACTAATTAAAGTACAGATCAACTTATAAGGAATATTAGTGGGAGAATATAAATTTTTTATAGGGATAATTAATGTAATTTTGTCTTTGACGGGAAATGGAAATAGAATACCACTCCCTGATTAGGTAATTCTATTCAGACTTTATGAGGGAGTCAATTTCCAGTCAGATCTCATGTTTTATTTTCTTTTCAATCTCTAATTACAACCAAATGACACATCTGAATGGAAAATGATATTAATTCTCATTACATATCATGATTTTCTGCCATCCAAACGGGACATAAGAGCATTTCAAGACCATTTCTCATATGATATACCTCTATTACTCATGTCCAAAAACTCAAGGGACTTGATATTCACAGTCAGTTTTTCTAAACACTTAAACGTTAAATTTATAAATAAAATTTAATCAAGTCAATGTCTTATTAGAAAATTTAATTTTTTTAATCTTTCTTTCTATTTTATTTCTGTGTCACTAATATGGTCGAAACGAAAACAATAACTAATAAATCAAAACAAATTCAGTTTATTACTTTATTATATATTTAAAAAAGAAGAAGAGAATAAGGTGTAACAAAAAAAAAAAAAAGTCATCAAAATAAATAAATAAATAAATAAACAAATTAGGATAAGCACAAAGCTAACGCCCAGCACCCGTGTTTTTGTTTTTTTTGTTTTTTCTTCCCTTCTTCTTCTTTGATTAAAAGGATTAAGGTCTGCAAGGAACGCACTGCCAGTAGCTTGCCCGGAATTCTCCCGCCGTCATCCCACCATCCTCAACCCAACCGCCACCTTCCATCGACTGCGTCGATCTCTACGGTCACCTAACCTCGCCCTTATCGATCAGCCCTTAATCCCCTCATGCCGGATCTCAACCCCATCAACCTGCCATTCCAAGTCTCCCACACAAGGATTGCCCGGAGAAGATGGCGTCCTAGAAACTAAAGAGCTGAAGGTGAGAAAAAGTTTTCAAGAATGTAGCTAGAGAGAATGGGTTGTGGTGATGGGTGACGAGCACGGTGATGAACACAGGCTACAGAACTTGATCCAAGATCTCCCTCTTATCATCAGAGGTAATCACAGGTGTAGAGATTGGCTCATCATTTCACTTGGGTCTGCTCTGGGTAAAACCCAATTCACCCAAAATCGATTTACCCTATAACTGGGTAAAACTCAATTGAGAAACAAATGACCGGGAACAGGCTAAGCCTTTCCCATGTGAATTTCATCTTAATAAGTAGGCACGTGAAACTCATGTGCGTGGACCCAAAAAGCCCGAGCATTACTTGCTCGGAGCATGGAAGACGTTCTCATTTGATAACTCGTTTTCAAAGAAAGACAAAATCTTACGGCCACCGGTCAAGTCAACACTGGCAGCTCTCGGTAAATACTTCCCGGTTCTTAAATCTCCCAAAACCCCAACCCACGTAACTACACACGTCACAGAGCATGGCATCCACAAGTCACAGGCCCACGATGGCCTCGTAAGACTAAAGCAGTGACATTATTGGTTCCAAACAGCCGACGTTGTCTTCTAGCACACACTCAAACGTATAAAGACCCAATTGTGTCTTCCTTTCATTTCCAGACCAGAACAACTAAAACTCCAAGAACTTGAAGTTACCCAGATTGCAAGATCAGATAGATGGCTAACCAAGCTCCCACACTTCCTCTTCTTACTCCTTACAAAATGGGAAAGTTTGATCTTTCTCACAGGTAAACTTGCTTTAATCTTTCTCTCTGCATTGCATGTTACATTGGTTGATATTATTGCTAAGAGCCCAAGAACAGGTTTTGGTTTTCTCATCTTCCAAATTTGGAATTGGATCATTTTGTTTGTGCATTAGTTGACCATATTGTGATCTAGGTTTTGGTTTGTAAACTCAGAAGATGTGTTTTTGGGAACTCCCAATTGAACAAGGAATGAGAAAGTTTACTGTTTGAGCATGAAAAAGTCTTGCGTTGTGATTGGTTGATCTATTGAGATACCTGCTTAATCTTACTCTACATTATATAATAATGATGTTGCTCAGACCCAAAGGATGTTGGTTTGGATGAATTTGTGTGCTGGGGTTATGATTTGCCATGATATGATCTGGGTTTGGTTGTGTAAAGTTAGAAGACCAGGTGTTTGAGGAAAGTCCCAATTGAGAGAACCAGGAAGATGAAAAAGTTTACTTCTTTTTGTGTATTGTAAATGGAATTTTTCACTGGTAGTTTGGTAGTGTAGCATCTTCTTCAACCAAGGGTTGTTCGCTCTTTTAGTCTGAATGAACAATGGAGATGATAATCTGGAACCTTCATTGGCTGGTTTTGTACTATTGACCTATTGTTATGTAGAATTCGCATATTCACATCACTTCTAAACTTAGATGACCCGTTGTTTGCGGAAAGTCCCAATTGGTGAACAAGGAAAATGAAAAAAGTTGACTGCTTTTGTGTTTTTTCAAATTAGTTTAGCTATGCTCTTTACTTGTAGCTTAGCTTACATCACTTCAAACGTATGATTCACTAGTAGTTTTGCATCTTCTGCCACCATGCATTTATTTGATCTTTAAGTTTGGATGAACAATCGAGGCCATACTTTCAAACATTGGAGATCGATTTCAAAAGGCCAAATTCTTGTTATATCTTTGTAACTAGAACATTGCAAATATTATATGAGGTCAGCAGTACTGAAAGGACAGAAATTAGAATCAATAATCTTCACATCTTGATACAATTTATCTGCATAGATGATTACTACGACTGACACATTAATAATCAGTTGATGTTTCCGCCAGACGGGGATGGTACATATGTGGGGAGTGAAGCCAGAAGGGTTCATTACAACTGAACTGTCGCTTTGAATTCATCGTTAAATTTCTATTTTAGTTGCAATTTATTAGGAATAGTATTGCCCTTCCTCCTTGAGCATTTCATAATCCAATCCGGTTTATGTTTGGTAATGTTTCATATTTTGCCTTAGATAATATGATAATAGTTTCAAGAGCTAGTTATGTTATTTCTTTCAAACTTGTCACTGGCCATATAGATGTAATTTCATAGATACTGCCAGTGTCCAGTACGACAATATTGATGGTTGTAATAAATGTTTAATTTGTTTATTTATTCCAGAGTTGTTTTAGCGCCATTGACCAGACAGAGATCATATGGAAATGTTCCCCAGCCACATGCCATCTTATATTACTCTCAGAGAACATCTAAAGGAGGTCTTCTCATAACTGAAGCCACTGGAGTTTCTGACACAGCACAAGGGTAACTTTAAGAATAGCTATCAAGTTTCTTTCTGTAAAATCTTTAATCACAAGATGCAGTAGAATTTGCAACTTCCCATTGAAAATTTTGATCGCTTTTTGTTTCTTTCATATGTGAAGGTATCCAGATACTCCTGGTATATGGACAAAGGAGCAAGTTGAAGCATGGAAACCCATTGTCAATGCTGTACATGCTAAAGGGGGTATCTTCTTCTGTCAGATTGTGCATGTGGGGAGGGTTTCAAATACTGGTGCGTTCCTGACTTATACCTTTATGACTTGACTTTATCATAGAAACCCTTGTGAGCATAAATGACTAATTAGACTAGTGAAGCATTTGAAAGCTAATTGTTCTTCCTTGGGTATTTTTTTTTTTTGTGTGTGTGTGCGCGATAGGGGTTTGGCTTCCTTACGTTATCGGGAAAACACAAAGTTTCAAGGTGGATGAAGTTTGATAAATTAAAATAACTTAGAATTTAGAACTAGTGTAGCATCTACTAGGCCTCATAACAAGTGAATGACTGTGGCTGATGATATCTTGTTTCTCTGTTTGCGGTATATTATGGTTTCTTAAGATCTCAGATTGGTATTATGGAACCATTTTATGCCAACTCAGCCCGGAGAATGTGAAAGATGGATATGTTTGATTGGGTCCAGAGAACCTGCATGCATAGTATCTGATTTTACTGAATGATCTAAAGCTATCCTATTATAAACTTTTATTTCACCAATCAATTTGATATAGTTCAATAAAATCTGTTGTGTGCTCATGGTGATTGTATCCCTCTTTACTTGTAGGCTTTCAGCCAAATGGGCAGGTTCCCATCTCTTCTACTGAGAAGCCCCTAACCCCCCAAATACGATCTAATGGCATTGATGTTGCGCAAACACCTCCAAGACGATTAAGGACAGATGAAATTCCTCAAATTGTCAATGATTTTAGACTTGCTGCAAGGAATGCTATGGAAGCTGGTAATCTTTTTTTAAGTTAAATTTTAAATTTTCCATGTCCTTTTACAGAAACGTATTATATCAAAGTCTCTTCCTTATATGTCTTGTTGAAGATAAAAAAGCTGTAGTACGAAAATAAAATGTACAAGTGTTCTAGGAATAACAATTTCTTACTTTCACTTCGTTATATGATCAATAAGTTATCATCTTCTCTTCGTTTTGGTTTTGGGGAATGACAAATTTCAAAAGTCTTCGTCACACTTATATTATTGTTTGTCTATTTTATAGGCTTTGATGGGGTTGAAATTCATGGCGCCCATGGCTACCTTATCGATCAGTTTTTAAAAGATCAAGTAAATGATCGAACAGACCAATATGGTGGATCTCTAGAAAAGCGTTGCCGATTTGCACTAGACATTGTTGAAGCTGTTGTCAATGAGATAGGAGCAGATAAAGTTGGAATTAGATTATCTCCATTTGCTGACTATATGGAATCCGGAGATTCTAATCCAAAGGAATTGGGCCTTTATCTAGTCAATTCCTTGAACAAATATCGAATCCTGTACTGCCACATCGTTGAGCCAAGAATGAAGACACTTGGAGAAAAAAGTGAATGTCCCCACAGTCTCGTACCCATGAGAAAGGCTTTCAATGGTACCTTCATTGCTGCTGGTGGTTTTGACAGGAAAGATGGGAACAATGCTGTGGCTGAGGGCCGTGCAGATCTTATCGCTTTTGGTCGTTGGTTCTTGGCTAATCCAGATTTGCCAAAGAGGTTTGAGCTTAATGCACCTCTAAATAAGTACAACAGAGATACATTCTACATATCTGATCCGGTTCTTGGTTACACTGATTATCCATTTCTTGACAGCGCTGCTTGAGTTTCTAGCTGAGTATGGGAAGCTTGAACTCACTTATATATTATTCCTGCATTGGTCTACTTTAAAGTTTTCCTGTTTCTTTTCTTTCATGGTATGTACAATTATAATACCAAGGGGCAGCGGCTGGTTGACAGACTGTAGAGTTCTCAGTGGGTATAGTGTAGCTGTTTGATATTGTAAGTTGTACCAGACTCTTCAAATGCCCTGTCAAGTGTCTTAGCGTAGCTTGTGGATACGTGAAGATGCAAACTGATTGTAGCCTTGTAGAAGATGATTTTAATAAAAATGGCCCGTCTTTTGACTTGTACCAACTACTGGATATCCTGTTTGTGTGTATCTTAATTATGGGAGATACGTGAGGAAATTATAACTTCTGAAATCTGAACTTTGCTGTTGACTGTGCTCAACTTGATTTTATTGTTTGCATTAACTTTAATTGAAAATACATTATAAGGTAAAACTAAACGTTGAGAATCCATGCCAGTCCTATAACTTCTACTCTTGCATGATCATTATTCTTCATCATCATATTGGTTCAAAGCCCTGTATGAAGATGAAGTTTTATCTTTCCTGGTGATTGGTGAGCTTTCTGGCTAAGTTTTTTGAAGTTTAACTTGGAAAGAATTATGGATTGTGAATTTGGGCAGGTCTAGACTGTGGAAATGGTGAGATAGCAAGCAAATGTCTCTTCCAGATTCCAGATACACATGAACCAGTCGGATTATTTCACAGGTAGATGTTCCTCTTCACTCTCTACTCATTGGTCGAACTGTAGTTTCCCTGAAATTGTAAGAGGTTGGGACATTTCATTTCCTGAGGAACTGCCATGTGCTCTGCTGGTTGGAAATTCATGGATCGGTTTATGCAATTAGGCAAGTTGGGAGGGAATTATATTAGGTAAGTAGGGGATTTTTGGTTCCCGGTGCCAACTGAAGGTATAAAGACACACCTGTGTCTGCTAATCATATATTTTTATACAAAAAAAATGAAAAACCAACTGAGAAACCAAATAGATCATCAGATAATACGTAGAGGATAGGACTCTTATATGTCTGCTCATGCTCCCACAACTCCTCTCCTTACGATCCTTACAAATTAGGAAAATTCAATTTTTCTCGTAGGGAATTAGTCTTCTCTACGTTTCACATTATATTGTTAGGTCTATAATTGCATAGTAATTTTTCTCCTACTCTTACTTTTCTGCTTAATCCTTGTATTGTTTTCTTTATATTTATATTCAATCATGCTAGGAAATTAAGTGAAGGCTCGGAAACGCATCCAAACGTTGAACATTGCACACTTTTCCGTCAAATCCAAATGAAGCCAAGCCAAAAGGAAGAAAGAAGCAAAACACACTAGAAGATGAAAAAGTTCCTTGCAGGAAATCAGCCGGATTCCGGCAACCTTCTGAAGGCACAAGAAGGCGGAGCAACACACTTTCCGATGGAGTCAAGGAGGAATCAAGGTCGGAGGAAGAAAAGAGAAAAAAATGGCACAAGAAGCCGGAAAAAACAGCTTGCTGTGGCATGGTGGTGAAGCAGCCAATAACGGCTAGTTTGACATGGAGGGAAACTTTGGTCAAAGTTGTATTTAAATTTAAATGTAAAAGAGAAGATGACAAGTGGTCCATTTTTTTTGGGACCAGGATCCAATTTTTATGTTTACATGTTTTGTCTAGTACATCTCCACCACTTTTGATCTTCAGTTCTTCACCCTCCATTCATCACCGTAGGCCTTTAAATATATCATCTCCCATTCTTGCCATCCACTTCCATTTTACTCTCTCATTCTTTTGTGTAAGAGAAAGGTGTGTAGCTACTTGAGTTTCACCAAAACCAAAGCATTTACACACTTTGATCCATCACTACTCTTGTTTTCACACATTTAGGCCTTATTCTTCATTATTCTTGAATGTTGTGTATGCGTATGGTGTTTTCACTACTAGAATTATGCCATCAGCCATCACCACTATTAAATCGGTCGGAATTGCACGCGATGTAAAAAATACATCTTAACATCAGTTTGTGAAAAATCGATTTCTATTGTGATTATAAACATCGGTCGTTAAATTAACTGATGTGTAAAGTCTTGTTCAAAAATTTTGAAAAAACGCGGAGGGACTAACTTAAAACATTTGAGAGGCGCGGGGACCAAATTTTCATTCCCCCCAACACTTTGTATTTTCAGACAAAAAACTCTCCAACCCTAGCTAAAGCGACTCCCACTTTGACTTCGCGCAGTTCCTTCACCTTGGCAGACCTTGTTCTCCCCGACCTCGTTCTACGACCTGAGCTCGTTCTCCGATCCGACCTCGTCCTTCAACGACCTGAGCCACCTTCAGCTCCTTCACCGACCCAAAACTGCCTCGATCGACCACGACCACGAACTCCTTCAGCGAGCTCCTCCAACCTCGTTCTACGACCTGAGCTCGTTCTCTGACCCGACCTCGTCCTTCAACGATCCAAGCCACCTTCAGCTCCTTCATCGACCCAGAACAGCCTCGATTGACCACGACCACGAACTCCTTCAATGACCTGACCACGAACTCATTCTCCCACCTGAGCTCGTCATTGTCCGACCTGAGCCGGCTCGAGGTGGTTCTCCGATCGCCACCATCGTAGGTCCGCTCTCTCTCTTCTGTTCACCACCAGTGCTGGTTTTTTGGCCGGTTTTGATCTAAAGTTTGGGTCTTTTTTGTTTAATTCTTGTGTATTTCAGTTGGGTTTGTTTTTGAATGGCTTAAAGCTCTAAATGCTTTGAATGTTTTTGTTTTTGATCTTTTGAGCTGTTCATGTCGATTATATTTTATTTTTGAAACTTTTAGTTCTTAGTTTGGTCTCATGAATTTGGGTTTTGCTGTTGAAACTATGGTGCTTAGATTGCTTGGTTTGGTCTCATGAATTTGGCTTATCTGTTGAAACTATGGTGCTTAGATTGCTTGGTTTGGTCTCATGAATTTGGGTTTTCTATTGAAACTATGGTGCTTAGATTCGTTAATTTGGTCTCATGAATTTGGGTTATGTTGGAACTGTGATGCTTAGATTAATCTCAGTTAATCAATTTTTGATTCTTTGCTTTTTCCAGATCGACATCATAAAATGTCTTTGATTGTTCAATTTTTGCGGTTTTCTTTGTACTTGTTTCATTATCCGAGCTACTGTCCTTATCTGTGTTATGTATTCTGCTAGCTGACTTGAGATGTAAATGTGTTAAAAGGTTTGACTAACTTTGTTTTTGTTTTTAGTGGGGAGTTTGAAGGCTAGGACCTATTACTTTGGAATCGAAGAAGTAAAATCAAAATGCTGTGAAATAGGAACTGTTTGTTTGGTGGTGTTCCTCCGCGCCATATTGTAATTGTATTCACTTGGTGAGACTACACTCAGGGAGAACATTCCTGCAGTGTTAAATGGGCTCTGAGTTCTGTTAAGTTACCCTATAGTCTCTCTCTCTCTCTCTCTCTCTCTGTGATATTTTTCTTTGATTTGTTGTAACTTTGTTTCATCTTCTCTTTTCTCAGGATTGGAACATATGTTCTCTTGAAGAAAAGCAGGTAAACTGCTTGTTTTTGTAATAAATAGAGAAGCCATAACTAATTGATAAGAAGCTGTATGATTTATATTTTATGATGCTTTTGTTTAAAATTTAGTTTTGTCCACTCTGCAAGTTTAAAATTGACTGTTATGTAAGTAAAATTCATCTTTGCTTTGTAAGTAACATTGAAAAAAAAAAAAACAATATTTTCTTTTGCAAAACTTTGAGCAGTAGCTACTGTGTTCATCTTTTGTCTGCTTAAGGTTGTTCTGACATATATATGCTATTCAGGATTTCGCAAATATGGGTGTTGCTTACCTTTGCAACTTTGTTGGTGGGAAAAAAGTTAAAATGCCTGGAGCTCTGCAGGTCTGTGCTTGCTCTTTGGATTTATAATTTGTTATTGATGTTGCTGGAACTTCCATATTCTTTTTCTTATTGAAGTTGAAAACAAAAATGTTGATTATATCAGTGATAGATAATATCATAATCAAAGATATATATGTCCTGCAATCAAGTTCATTATTTCATTGTAAGCTACTTAATCTGTTGTTGGTCTCCAAGTGGCAAAGGGGACCTTCGGCGTTATTAGTCTAGTTAATTCTAAGGAAGTGTATTACTAAATGATTATAGACTAATTCTCCAAAGCAGCAATCAATCTTTTAAATGCTTTATACACTCTTATTTACCTTCTACTGAGGCAATTAGTACTGTCTCTTAATAAGCATGTTTATTGCATGGATGCTCATATTTACTATTTCTACTTGCAGAAGCAACTTAAAAACTCTGATAATGCACGGGGTGGCCGATTACTCTCATATTCAGAACCAAGCATAATGGTATTCTAAGAATCCTTTTACTGATGTTTGTCGACATTATCATGGTTGGAAGCATTGAACAGAGGACATGGAGTTGTATGCTCTAGATAACATTGCAATATGATGCTATTTTGTTAGCTGCTGAATCTAATTATTAGACCATTAAGATCTATTGCTTGATTGTACTTGATGTTACTTTCTTATGGGGACTTAAAGAAATTGCAGATACTGTGACTGTCCATTTGAACAGTGAAGGTAGAGGATAAGGATAAATAATGCTGATGATATAAGGGTAAATTCATCACATAATCTTTCTGCAAATAGCTTTTAAAAGAACATGGCTTTTGTTATAGTTGTTTTTGCTTTATAGTGATTATAGATAGTCTTAGGTTGGAATAATGTTGATGATATTATTGCACTTTCTCAATATGCAGAAAAAAAAAAAGTGTAGAAGGTTTTGGGATTCCATCTTAACACAAAGTGGGTCACATAAATTGCTTATGTCCTGTTTTTAACTTTCAAGAAAGAGGAAGAATAGTCCATATATGGTTGTCCATTCCTCCATATATAGCACACAATGTATGTATAATATATGCTACATATCCTACAATAACATTGATATACTGAGAGCATGGCAGGTTATTGTAATAACTTGATGCGGTGAAGGTTTCTTATGCTTTCGTGTTTGATTATATTTGAGGTCAATGAAGCATCCAACTATACTCAAAGACCCAAAGTTCCATATCCCCCAACATAAGAAGATCAAGTGCTACTTGTCATGGAATTGTGATAACTTGTAGTCATGGCTTGAGAGAGTGTTGCATTAGATTCTCTGTTTTCTTCTGGATAATACTCATGCATTAAGATCGGGAGAGTATTATTTTCCCCTCTCTTGGGAAGTTCGTTTAAGCTTGTGAGCGGTTTGTAAAACTATGGTTCTTGAATCTGCATACAAATATTAATATATGATTATCAATGTAGGCTTTGTGCTCAACTTGGAAGGATGATGGGGCGACTGTCTTCTCTTGAGGTTGTGACCAGGAAGCTAAGATGTGGTCCTTGGCTACTAACCAAATAATGACTGTTGCTCTGCATGATGCCCCCATGCCATTAAAGACATGTTTAGGATTCCTGAGTTGAACCTCAGTCACTAGAAGCTTGGACAAGACTGTAAAGTAAGTAATACATATAAATGTTTTGAAAATGTAATGAGCTTGAACCTGTATAGCTGTCTTTCTAAAATGTTATGAGCTTGAACATTTCGGTCATTTAAAGCAGATATATGGAGCTATTTTTTGTTTGCTAATGCTTGATTTTTTTATTAATTTTTATTTGCAGGGGCTTTCACAGCATTATTTGCAGATGCAGTTGTATTCACGTTGAATTCGCCATCATGTCTACGCGTTCTGGTTTTCTTTGGCCTCATTGTAGTTGGAGGTGCCAACATGATTGAGAAGGCATGGCATGGTGATCTAGTCTTTCACAAGCATGTCTTGATCCCTTTAAGTCTCTGTGTTTTCGCTTTTATCCGCTAGCCTAGCTTGTAGTAGGTAAATTGGGGTTTTAATTTGCCCATTTTGTGAATTGTCAAAGATACTGATTTTGGACATCATACCCCAATATTCAAATTACTCTTTGTCAAATGTGGATTGCATTTTATAGCAGCATATTTTGTTGACATCATCCTCATCTAAAGAACATGATATATGTACATAAAGTTTAAATCAGTTATAACCATAAAAACTGATGTCCATTAAGAGAAATACATCAGTTTCAAAATGAAAATCGATGTCTCTTTAATCATAGGAGATCAAATGACTGTTGGAACCGATGTGCCACAAACAATTGCTCATTGTGTTTTAGATAGAGATCGATATCTGGTATAAG
Organism: Rosa lucieae; assembly: GCA_024704745.1. Classification (NCBI taxonomy): domain Eukaryota; kingdom Viridiplantae; phylum Streptophyta; class Magnoliopsida; order Rosales; family Rosaceae; genus Rosa; species Rosa lucieae. The sequence continues at coordinate 17,332 of JANPXK010000589.1, forward strand.
TATTGTCATCGATGAGATCAGAAAACCGATGTATGAGACAATATTAGTCATCGTTTCTTAAATGATAAGGATGTTAAAATGCATAATTATGCTGTAGGATCTATATTTCTTTAAGCATTAAAGGCAATAAAATGAGGGTTTAACGATATTTAAACATACAAGTTTGTTATTATTTAAACGTATTTACATCAATTTATAATGAGTAACCGATGTGTATAATGATACTAGACATCGGCTAAAAACCGATGTCTGGATTTTCCGGACCTTTCTCATCACCCACTAAGACATCGGTCTGGATTTTTTTTCTCATAGGTTTTTGGCCGATGTTTGAGGGCATTTTTCTAGTAGTGTTTGGGTTGTAAAAATAAAAAATATCATACCTTGAGGCAATTATCTCATCATCTAGTATCTAGGAAGAGAGCCCTAGGTCTTGGTTTAGTTCAAAAAAGAACCAAACTCGTGGGTATACTCATCATTCTCTACTCTTTCCTCTCTTTAACTTGTTGTTTATGGCTTGTTGTCACAACCCAACCTCCATGACTAATGTAGAGGTTAAAAAAAAATTGAAATCAGAAAAGGCATTTTTTTTTTGAAGTATGAACAGATCTGTGAGCACCAAAGAAACATAAGCAAACTGGACGTTTTCAAACTCTAACTTAACAGCATGTTTCTAACCTTCACTGAACAAGACTTTTTACCAAAAATGCCAAAGGAACACTTCTCAAACAGCTTTTCTAAAATTTGAGAGAAAAGTGATGCATCGTACAAGCTCAAAAGAGCAACTTGCTTACAAAGTTTTCCACTACAAAAGAATGCTCCAGGTTAACACTTCAGTTACAACATATGTACAATGCAAAAGTAAAAAGAACAAAAATTCTGGAATGATGAACATCCAGCACCAAGGAGCAATCATTTAAACAAGGAAAGTAAAGTCCAGCACACACTTCACAAGTAAAACAAAGCTCCAAACATTTTTTGCTCAAGACAATTCTGGTATTTCACTAACACGTCCACTCATGGACTCCTTTCCTGAAAATCACAACAAGAACATAGGCAATGAGCTTCACAAGCTCAGTAGGTACGACAAAACAATCAATAAGCTAAGATTCTAATTTAGAATGCACTTGGAATGTGAAAGAAGAACAGTATGCTAAATGGTAGCAAGTGAAATTAAACCTTAAAAGCTGTTGCTTAAAACAATTGGAATGGAAACAATGACACAGTCAATATAAAGTTATGACATAAGGCTCAGATTTACATCAAAGACACTATTCAGCTTAAATCAATTCAATGAACAACTGAACAAGAAGAGAAAAGTAAGCTGAAAACCAAGAATTTCTTGATAAATACTCATCCACTTTGGAAAAGTAAAACCCGTCAAAAATCCAACTAAAATAGCAATAAGACCATAAAGCCTTTTTGCTTCGGTTACTATGTTCCAAATTCAAAAATCTTTTTCTTTCCTTGGCTGTAACTTTCAGCAACAATGGTTTAAAACTCTTAACTCAAATCCCAACAAAATCCTTGAAAATCCTTCTTCTTCTTTTTTTCCGGTTAGGGCCCATTGCTCTCATTAAGGCCACCGAGCTCACCCCGTACAAGCGGATCCTGATCAGGTTTTGGGTCTTTCACCCTAGGGAGGCACAATCCCACTAGGCCAAAAAAGTTAACAGATAACGGACCAAATTCGTTGTGTGATTTGGACGATCTCCGTTATGTATAGGAGCGTTGTGTGATGAAAAATGGCACAACGGTGGAAACCCGTTGTGTGAATCACAAACAGTCAACAGTTATTTGGTTAAAACTGTTGTGCCTTCTGTTTGGACCCAAAATGAGCATTTTGGCCTGACAAGGCATGTGTTGGAGAAATTGAGCCAATGTCAGTGGCTCAAGCTATATATTGTCAACAAGTTCGAAATATATTATTTAAAGGCTAAATAAAGCCTACTATGGAGAATTATGCGAGCTGTAAGAAAAGGAAATGATGGAAGCATGGAAATGAAAAGTCAACTTTAGCACATTTTCCTACTTCGGCTAGGAGAAACCGAGCTAAACAAGGAAAGAGGGGGGGAAGACTAACCAAAAAAGATCCAAATAAGCTGAAACTTTCCAGATTAATATTAGACATCCCAAGGATAATTTCTTATGAAGAGTGTAAGATCTAGTTTCAAGTGGAAAGCCTTCAAACAATCAGTCCAATTTTCTACAGAAGCAAAACTAGAAAACTGGACCTGTGAGGAGTCCAGCAGCATTTCCGGCCCAACCATATAGAATTAAGTTCTGAAATTTCATCACAATGATCTACACTCATTGTGGATCATTTTATATGAAGGAGTCGAAGACCCATTATGACTTCTTGGTGGAGATATAATTGAAGGAATAAAGGAGCCTAAAGTGATTCAAAACCACTCCAAAACTCATCATTTCTATCTCCATTTAGTGCTCCATTATCTCCATTTAGTGCTCCACTATCTCCATTTAGTGCTCCACTATCTCCAATTAGTGCTCCACTATCATTTGTTTAAGGCCAACCACTTTGGCATGGTAGCCTATAAATAGAGGTTACAATGAAACACACCAACACAGATTCATAACAAACATCTCTAAGATGATCTAAGTTATCTCTAGAGCAACCTCTCTAAGAGCAACTCTTCTCCTTCTCTTTCTCTTACCCTTGATCACACTCCTAGTCCTAGTCTTCTCAGAAGCCGACTTTCAGTGCCACCAAACCCTCTGTCAATGTACTTCGGTCCTAGTCTCCTCGGGAGCCGACGGTAGTGCCGTGACCAAACACACACATTTCTCATCGAAGAGTCTCTACGACTTCTCAACTCTCTCCGGAGAACCCCTCTCCTTCTCTTTCTCTTACCGGTAGCCACACTACAGTCCTAGTCTCAAGAGCCAACTGTTAGTGCCACCAAACCTTCCAGCCAAGCTAAAGTCACGCTGTAGCAAGTTCTCCTCACTTTCTAGTAGTTCTCGCTCTGCTCGATCTACAACATTGAGTATCGATTATGATTTTGAAGAAGCTCAGCAAAAACCCTCACCACGAGGCACAAAGAATCCCACGACGAGTTTGGTGCTCTCCTCGTCCACAATCGTTTGAAAGAAGTCAAGTCAAGGGACACCCCCGACGACCGCACCCGAAAGGTGCTGGCACGCCCGCGCAAGAAAAGAGACTGTTGACCAGCTGGAACAAAATTGGAGCCAAACATTTTGGCACGCCCAGTGGGACTACACCAGAGTCTTTTTATGTTCATCATCATTAGGATGCCAGAGGAAAATCTTTACCCAAAGAAATTCTTGAATTCATGCCTGTTTTTCTTAAGAAGAAGAAGTGCAAATTCCTAAACTTCTCAAAGCGCAAGGCCTCCAGTTACAAGCCACATAAAACTGATGGTGACGTCGCTGCTGCAGATGACGAGGCGATGATAGAAGGCTATGTGCCCATTCCCATTCCAGAGAATGCGAGCATAGAAGAGAGGCTTGATATCCTTCAAAAGAATTCTACCGCATACCATGAGAATCTGAGAAAAGCCCTCGCGGAGGACCTTCGTCGGCTCGATGAGTTCACGATTTCGGTCAAGAGGCTCGAGTTGGGGGCACAACAAACACAAGGCGAATTGGAACGTCAAGAACCTGCTCGCGAAGAGGTCGTTTATGAGACCAACTTGCCTATAGGTGGCAATCAACCTATGGGTCTCACTGGTGAGTCACAGCTTTACACAGAGGCTGTGCATGGAAAAGGTCATCAACAAGATTGTTCTTCTGACAATACAATTGTCTCTGAACAAATATCTGATTTCTCCACTGATCAAGCCAAATACGTGGCTACTGATAAGATGCATGGGGGGTAAGATATGACCCATGATCATCCCTTTGATCAAGAAAAGTTGGCAACAAAGCTGATCTTGGGACACCGTCATCTCCCATACAATTGAAGATCATGCCTCGTCAACCAACAAAGATACTTGGGGGGCAAGATTACCCCTCTTACGAGCCAAATTCCTCCAAATTCTTTAATGAGAAATATCTTTGTTCTTTTCTTACAAGCTCTCACATGAGGGATTTTTACCCTACAAATTTTGATACATCGGAACTTGGAGTGAAGCATAGATGGCCTCCCCCGTGGTCTTCTAGAGGTTAGCCAAACATGGTGCTGCTAGCTTCTTTCTTTCTTTGCTTTTAATTTTCTGTTAATTTTTCGTTTCGAGTTTTCTTTTCATTTAAAAAAAAAAAAAGAGTTCAAGATTGTGCATCTCTAGATGCGAAGGTAGTGTCTGGCCTAGCTGTGGCTTGAACCTAATTTCTAATATATATTTGGAGGCCATTTGACTTTGATGACGAGTTAAGGCCTGTGCCCATACGAAGGAATTCAACGCCCGCAAAATATGCAGGAGTACAACTCCTTTGAAGCTCTTGATATGGAGAATTTAGACCAGCAAGTGGTCGTAAGGGGTTGTGAATCATAACGGAATAGGTGAAGTCTCTTTTGTTAATATTAGCCTAAACTCCTTATTGGTGCCTAGTTCAGGTCCCTTAAGGTTAAGGGTGGCTTTTATTAACACTTGTTGAATTGTCTTCACACTTATTACCTTTCTCATCTTAGTAACTATAGCCTATGTGAAATAGTGTCTAGAAAGGGGACAACGTTCATGACAGGTTCTTGAATCCAGAAGTGCGTGCAAATGGGGCTAAACCACTATGTGGGAGTAGCTTATGCCAAAATGGATTCTGCCTCTCTTGTTCGCACTGCCCCACCTGGCCATTTCAGTAACGTTGCCCAAAGGATTTGAAAGAAAATTTGTGTCTAGGCGACTATACTTGGGCCGCATGTCTAAACCTTGATTCACATTGTCTTATTGAATTCAGCTACTTATAAAAAAAAAAAAAAATTAAAAAAAAAAATTTAGTGCGATCCAAAAATTACTGAGGAGTCAAAACACTGAGCGATTAATTTATTAGCCAATCTCTTTGCATAAGCCTTCTTGGGAAATTTTAGTGTTCCTACGCTCGCGAAGCCCATTCATGAAGGCTTGTTTTTGAGGCCCATAATCGTTTCTTCGCTACGCCAAGCAACACTGGGGGGGGCAACACTACACTATACTAAGCCGAGTCAGCGGCTCAGGAAAATTTTTACAGCTTTGTATTTTCTCTGCGAATCTCCACCCTTGAATGAACAGTCGAAGATTCAAACTAAGTGTCAGTAAATCGTGATTAATACCTTAAATCTCCGAAAAGAAGGGATTATTGGCGCGTGGGGGGGAACCGAATGGTTTTCGAGGAGGTAACTGTTCCATTTTCAATATAATCTTCTCATGGTGAAGTTTTCAACAGCTATTTAATGCGAAGTTAAAGACTCATTAAGAAGATAAAACAAAGAGTTTTGAGTTAGGGCCAGCAAGTGGATCCAAAATATAAATATTTTCTCAAAACCCTCGCCGCGAGGCTCTTTTTGACGCGGAGCATATTTTAAAAGTTCATATTATTGGCAATATGCAACTATGGAGGCCTATATTTGGGGCTTTGCAAGACACAATTATTAGCTTCTCACGGATATTTGAATATCAGGATAAGAAAATATTATTGTATTCATAAAGTGGCTTTGCGGCCAAAAGCAGTACATTAATTACAAAGCCAAAAGTGGCTAAAATACAAAACAGGAATCTTCGGATATCTTCTGAATCTTTCTTCAAATGGAAGCAGCTATGGAATCCAATGTTGGGTTGAGCCACGCCATTATCCATGAGAAGGGGAGACTCCAGTAAAAGAAAATGGAGCCTCCAAGCCCCCTCAATTGGAAGCAGTTATGGAATCCAACGTCCGGTTGAGTCGGGCCATTATCTTCGGGAGGGGCAGAGAGTGAAGGAACAAAATATTGGCTTGAGTCTCTGCACCCCCTTTAGCCTTGGTAACCACCATTAGTTGGACATGAAGTTTAGGAGCAACCATTCTGTAGCTTGAACCCATTCCTTCAAAGAGTCCATCCCTTCTCATTCCTCCAAGATTCTGTCAAGAAGAGAGAGGGGGAGAAGGAGGTGAGAACCAAAGCCCCTTCCATCTGGAGGACATAACACGGGCCGGGTCCAGAAGGAAGGAAACAGAGGAGGGAAGACAAACCACAAATGGCCTTCCTCCCTTCCCCGTTTTCGCTCCGCATATGGGATTTTCTCAAAAAATGATCTCGCATGATCATAGATCCCACACTCGGAGCCCCCTCGCGTTTCTAAACCAATCTGAAGCCTGTCATTTTCATCCAGATTTCCAGAAGGCCGAAACAAGGGATTGCCTAAGATTATGCCATAAGGCCTAACCCAGGCTTAAAATTACGCCATAAAACCTAAAATTTAGAGGCTAAAGGTCATTTCATGAGGGGAAGATTTGTGAAGAAAGAGAAAGAGAAGCAAGGACTGAAAGGCCATTTCTTGAATATTTCAGAAGATTTGTTGTGAGTATTCCCTACCTAAAATACAACTATTTATAGGGATTTCAGGCAAATCCCCACCCTTGATGGATGGTTAAAAAGTCAAACTGATGTCAGTAAATCGAGATTAGTGATTCCAAATCTCGGGAAAAAGTGATCAGTAGCATGTGAGGAGACCGAACGGTTTTCGAGGAGGCCTACATAAATTGGCCTGTGAAGCTCAATTTCAAGCAAAATTCCTCCAAGTAGAAATTCGCCGCAATGGCACCAGATTCGGCCTGAGTGGCCCATTCTCTGACACAGGCTAGGTTGCGACCCATTTCTTCAGAAGTAGCCAAAGGTTCATCGAGTTGGGCTTTTTCTGCAGCAGTCGCATTCTCAACAGAGCTAGTGAACAAGGCAGATACTTGCTGCTATACACATGGCGAAGTTACCACCAAGAAAGAGAAGGATCCTCATTCACGATAGAAAGCAGTCTCCTTCGCATTGGGGGGGGAGGGGGGAGTGGCACGCTAAAGTTCTGATCTCCTACAACCTACCCAACTTTCACCAATTCACTACATATCAGACATCAGATACATGAGAGGTAATAAAGTTGATAGAGAAAGCATCAGTTCATGACAAAGGCAATTCAGATTGTGGTGTTCAAGTTTTATGGCCTATTTAGAGGCCTATATGGAACCAGTCAAGCAATTTCAAGCCAATAAGAGTGGCTTTGGAGCAACGACTTTGAAGCAACGACATTATAAGAGCGGTACTGATTCAAGACCTCTTCAGTCAAGATGAAGACCTTTGACTTCGAGGTCTAGGGGGCAATGTTTGGACCCAAAATGAGCATTTTGGCCTGACAAGGCATGTGTTGGAGAAATTGAGCCAATGTCAGTGGCTCAAGCTATATAATGTCGACAAGTTCGAAATATCTTATTTAAAGGCTAAATAAAGCCTACTATGGAGAATTATGTGAGCTGTAAGAAAAGGAAATGATGGAAGCATGGAAATGAAAAGTCAACTTTAGCACATTTTCCTACTTCGGCTAGGAGAAACAGAGCTAAACAAGGAAAGAGGGGCGGAAGACTAACCAAACAAGATCCAAATAAGATGAAACTTTCCAGATTAATACTAGACATCCCAAGGATAATTTCTTATGAAGAGTGTAAGATCTAGTTTCAAGTGGAAAACCTTCAAACAATCAGTCCAATTTTCTACAGAAGCAAAACTGGAAAACTGGACCTGTGAGGAGTCCAGCAGCATTTCCGGCCCAACCATATGGAATTAAGTTCTGAAATTTCATCACAACGATCTACACTCATTGTGGATAATTTTATATGAAGGAGTCGAAGACCTATTATGACTTCTTGGTGGAAATATAATTGAAGGAATAAAGGAGCCGAAAGTGATTCAAAGTCACTCCACTACTCATCATTTCTATCTCCATTTAGTGCTCCACTATCTCCAATTAGTGCTCCACTATCATTTGTTTAAGGCCAACCACTTTGGCATGGTAGCCTATAAATAGAGGTTATAATGAAACACACCAACACAGATTCACAACAAACATCTCTAAGATGATCTAAGTTCTCTCTAGAGCAACCTCTCTAAGAGCAACTCCTCTCCTTCTCTTTCTCTTACCCGTGATCACACTCCTAGTCCTAGTCTTCTCAGAAGCCGACTTTCAGTGCCACCAAACCCTCTGTCAACGTACTTCGGTCCTAGTCTCCTCGGGAGCCGACGGTAGTGCTGCGACCAAACACACACATTTCTCATCAAAGAGTCTCTACGACTTCTCAACTTTCTCCGGAGAACACCTCTCCTTCTCTTTCTCTTACCGGTAGCCACACTCCAGTCCTAGTCTCCTCAAGAGCAGACTGTTAGTGCCACCAAACCTTCCAGTCAAGCTAAAGTCACACTTTAGCAAGTTCTCCTCACTTCCTAGTAGTTCTCGCTCTGCTCGATCTACAACATTGAGTATCAATTGTGATTTTGAAGAAGCTCAGCCAAAGCCCTCACCACGAGGCATAAAGAATCCCACAACGAGGTTGGTGCTCTCCTCGTCCACAATCGTTTGAAAGAAGTCAGGTCAAGGGACACCCCCGACGACTGTACCAGAACGGTGCTGGCACGCCCGCGCAAGAAAAGAGACTGTTGACCAGCTGCAACAAAATTGGAGCCAAACACCTTCTCTGGGCAGATGCAGCCACAGTTGCCACACAGTCATGCTGCACATTTCATTGACATCATTCACACAACGAAAGTTGTTTCCAAGCCGTTGTATGAAACCAGAATCAGACAACAACATTTTATTTTCTCTGTTGTATGAGTTATCATCACACTTCACTTTTGGAAATTTTATTATTGTGTGTTAGTTTTTAGATAACATATTCTAGTTATTACAGTTGTCTGATTGTAAATCAGATAATGTATGTTTGTTAGAACCGTTGCATGGTTATATAAGGATTCATTGTGTGAACATCCAAATTGCTACTTCAGACAACATTATTAACATTAGAAATTTTGTTGTGTGATAATCGTCTTTTCTGGATTTTATGCATTGATAATAATGCTTTATTTAACCTAATGAATAGTGGATAATTGTAAAGAAAAGACATTGGAATCTATGAAATGAGTAATCCAACTCATACTATTTGAAGAAAAGCATTCAAATGTTAAAAGTGGGAGGATTTCTCAATCATCCAAGCCAACATTGAAAGAAGAAAAAGGTTCTAATGCATGCCCATTTACGTGGGACATCAAAAGCTGATACAAATACAAACTATTTGTTACAAAACATGCCACACAGTGCATGAATATTGTACTAGCAAAGAAGCACAAAAATTATGCTTTCCTTCAACAACAACCTACTTCCTCTTATGCTTTCCTTTAGCTCCTACACATATGCCTTCACAACATACTTCATGGCTCATGCACATACGTGTTGACAACAAACTTCCCCTATTCATTTCGCACTTGATCAATATCCGCTTGGGTGTATTAGCTACTACCTCTCCTCTCCCACTGAAATTGATTTATTATATCAAAGGGATTACTTAATCATTTTGGTGAATGAGGCATGGATATAATAACAAAGTTATGAGAAATTGAATCAAGTGAATATATTAATAGCTATGTTGATACCTTGGAAGGAAACAATGACATGTCTTTATCCTCAATGATATCTCTCATGTAGCACATGATAAAGTACCCGCACTCCTTGTTGCTAGGATGAGGAGGAATGCCCTAAACACAAGCAAATTAATCAATAAGTTAGATGGTGAAACTTGCAGCCTATTCTTTTCAGCATTATACATGCACATATAGCACTACACTAATTCAAAACAAAGGGTTTTCAAGAAAAAAAAATCACAATAAATCCTTTTGAACCTAGCTCAGCAAAAGAATGATCGAGTAAGCTGCATTTGGCTTCTCGTACTTGAAAGTCGACAATAGACTTTAGCATAGAAATCCTTAAACTTGAGCACACCATGTTCACATAGTTTACACACATTGCAGTAGTAGTTTAACATATAGTATATTTCATTTTGAAATTGTATCTCTTTAAGTGGAGGTTCTAATATCAGTAGAATTTAAATCAAGTATAAAGGGGTTGTTAAAGCGATGAGACTAAGGAGATGATTGATGTGGTTTAACATGTACTTCAAGTTATAGCTACTTACCAACCCACCGGAGGTAGGAATCGTTATATCTGTCGAAAAGTGAGTGTGTCAGATTTCCCCCCTTTTCAATATCCTCAGGAAGCTTGCGGAAAAATTCAACGGTGAGGTAACCACACTCCATATCAACTAGCTGCATAGTTGCTTCATTGCTCTCTTCTTTCATCCTATCCAGCGATTCAAATCTTGCATTCCCAACTTCCACTCTTAAAGTGGGATACTGCTTTAATTCCTACACACCACAGGGAAAGCATCCCATTAAAAATAATAGATTAAACAAATTTAGGATATAATGAATAACTAATAGCTATCCTCTTATTTAAATTCAGTATATTCAAGAACATACCGAGGTCTCATTGAAAGACTTCTGAGCCAGCTCCTTCAATACGGCATGAACTGAAATAACGAGGAAAGAATATCAAGCAAAATGATTTGAAGCAGACACATAGTGCATTTTATGACGTTATTCTAGCAGCAGCAGTAACCCTGAGTCTGAGACAATGATCAACATAAAAATATATAGCTGTTGTTGAAACTACAAAAAAATTCACAAATCCAATTCGATGAGGGGGTAGCTGTTGAGATAAAAAAAAAAAAAATTGGTGCTACATATATGGCTGATGTAAATTTCCTTCATATGCGAAAAATAAAGAATCAAGAATCTTTGTAATTAAGGCATGATTCAAAGAATGAATCAAAGCCTTCATGCCGCACCTTTATTTTGATGGCACGTTTACTTACTTGGAATGGAAAATAATCATGAATCGGAGACAACCTTTGTAATCGAATTCCTGAGTATTCAGGAATCGATTCCTGATAAATAGGTGGGACCTACACCAATTCCGATTCCTTTATGTGTTAGTAAACACAGGGGTGTTTTTACTCCGTAATTATTCTATGTACAAAAGAGACAAAAAATGCAATTAAATCGCAGCTTGAAACAGTGGTCAAAAGTGATGTAGTGAACAAGAAGACAAGGGACCATGTTTAATTATTCAACTATGCAAACACAAATAGTGGTGGAAAATTTTGTTAACACAAAGCACTCAGTGGTGTGCTTTCTTCGGTGGTGGCAATCAAAGCAATATAAATATGGCATGATGATTAATTGATCTTTTGAAGTGGAAGACAGCAACAAAAGCAATGTCCAGCAATATTAATTGTTTTTGCAAGTTGGTTTTGGTACAAAGAAATATAATGTTATGTGCCCATCTCCCAACGGAGGAAGAAAAAAAAAACACAGTAGAGGAGAGGACGCACGGAGCAGAAACACAAAGAATTAAGAAGATCTGAGGCATTTTACAAACACCTGTGGGCAAAACAAAAATGCAAGCAACCCTCAGACCATAAATTTAGCTTTGGCAAATTTGGAATCCTCTTTCACTGTTGCAAAAATGCATTGAAACAAATCAAATAACAAAAACCAATCAGACCCTGATTCCCTAAATCCCTAAACCCAAATGTGAAAGAGAGCAAAGCAGTGAGAGAGTACTGATTGGGGAAGTGGGGCTTCGCTGTAGATGGCTTTGAGTCTGGCGAAGGGTGAGAGAGTACTGACCTACATCTTAAAAGGTGCAGATAAACAGAGGAAGTGGCGATAAAAGCACAGCTAATACAGTCATCAAACGAGAGCATATTCTTTTATTTTGGATGATTATAGAAAAAGGATTAGATGTTCTTCTATGTTAAGAAGAATATAATACTAAATCAAGAAGAAAGCAAAAGGAATATTGATAGCTAGATAATAAGCATTGCATTTAGATCAACACTATCAAAACTCAACTATATATCCTTCTCCTTCTTCTCCACCTATAATTGAGCAAGTTAATTATATGCATGCTTGAAGATTAAGGGAAGCAAATGCCCATGCTGTTGATACCATATATTTGTTGTGAGAAAACATGTTTTTGTCCTTGGACAAAAGCATAAATTAAAAAATCAGAAAATTTAACTTGATTGTTTTGGTCTATCAATAGAAACAATTTATGACTCTCAAGGCCTACATGTCTTTCCCTACTTCCATAGTTCCATATTTAATCCCATTTGTTCGCTGCTGCATTATTATATCAATGTGTAGCTACTTGGCTCTGACTCTCTGACCAAGAAAAACATGAACATGTTAAAAAATTAAACAAATCGATGCAATCTTGAATTTTAGTTGGTGTATATATATATACTCCTAAATATCTCTTTTTTCACCAAACTTCTATTTGTGGCAGTTATGGATTTCACTGCACAAACACAATTCATTGCCAATTAAGCAATTACACCAACGAAGAAACCCACAATTGAAACCAAGACACTGGAAACTTAAACTACTTAAAAAGAAACAATCAACACTAGTACAAAAAGTTAATCACACAACACTAATCACACAACGGAACACAAATCATCTGTTGTGTGTTGAAGTCAGTTTAATCATACAACGGTGTTGGTTGAATTCTGTTGTGTGAATGCCAACAAAGTGATAACTTTTTTATCAGAACTACATCACACAACGGAATTAAGTATTATCCGTCGTCTGAGTCATGAAAAATTTAGCGGTAGATTTCCCTCCACTCTTGATTCTTGGTTGCCGCTTGAAATCTGAAATTTGGGGTACTTGGTACAACTGTGCCTGAGATTTCCGTTGTGTGATTGAAAACTAGAAGCCAAATTTTGAGGAAGCTTGCTTGAATGTGTTTCACTGGGTAAACAAAGTGCAAGTTGTAGAAATTGGACAACTGAAGTTATACATTTCTGTTGTGTGAAGTGGGAACATAGGCGGCAATATTTTGAGTGAAAATGCTGTAGGCGGTATGTTTCCCTCCATGTTTTAGTATTTTGATTTTATGTAGTACACTCAGACGACTGTTTGTTTCAGTTTCTGTTGTGGGAGTAACTTTGAGAACATTTTGCTAGGTTTAATTGCCACATCGTGTTCGGAAGAAAAAAGCAAAACAAAACAAAACCCAGCAGTCCTCTCAAACCTGTCGACGCTCTCTCCACATTCAGTCCTCTCTCTCAAACCCTCTCTCAGTCTGAGCCAAAAGCTTAGAGCTTTCCCAAAACCCTCACATCCAAAACCCTCAAATTTCAAATCCCCTAATCTTCATCTCATCCAATTGCTTCTCCGATTTGAATATCAACCTTCAATTCTACTCTACCATCTCCATTTCGCCGTCTTTGCTACAAATGGCATCCCTGGCTGTTGTTACCCTTTTCTAGGTCGTTTTTCTTCGTCTTCGAGACTGCACTATACCAAAATCTTCACCTTCCTATTTCAATTTGCTCTTATGGCGATCCGCATCTCCCTAGGATTTTCCGGCTTCGTGGCCCATAACCTAGCCTCCTCTGCCAATATTCACATCAATAATTGCTGTGGCATCCACAAGTGCTGGGTTAGGTCTCTGCTATTCGGCACTAACCAGGTAAAGATAAAAAGTATAAGAACTATTTGGTTTTCTTTGGTGGACTATCATGGGGAAGAGAGGAGGAGGAAGAATTAAGCCCTTAGTCGCTGTTTCCATTTTGCCTTTTTATTTTAGTATGTAATGATGCGATCTTAGCCTGACCCATGTTCTGTAATGGTTTCAGTTGGAAGCTCTGGTGACTAACGATGCTAGAGAATCAGAAATCCAGGTACTGTATTTTTTTCTATCTACTGAATTCAAGTTGCTTTTTTTCTTCTTGTTTTTTATTTTTTCCTTTTGTTCTTTTTTCTTCCCTCAGGCAATGGCACCTGTATAATCATGATAGTTCCATGAATGTGGATAATTTCTGTTTTTTTTTTTTTAACTCGTATTGCTTGAACCATACAATAGAGAGAGACTTTGGGCAAGGAAGATCCCGCCCGGGGGGGGGGGTTGGGGGGGGCGGTTGGTTGGCTAATTTACATCCAGTCTTCATAATTGTTCAACAGTTCATTGATCTCAGTTGTTAAATTTCATATGAGAATTTTTTTTTCTTCTGAATTCTTGGAGCCTTGAAAATTAAATCAGGTCTAATTTTAGTAGATTAAATCATTCTTGTATTTAGATGACATCTCTCTTCAATTATTTTGTCGTTTAATGGTGTTTTATTGGTTTTCAGGCGGTAGCAACAATTGACGGGGAAATAGGTCCGCAGCTTCAGTAAGAGAAAGAGAGAAGGTGTTGGTGCAACCTATTTGATGCAAACATGTATCCACAAGGTTCTATGGGTGTTGTGCCAGAAGCTCTCCGCCCTAAACTTGGTCATTTGTCCCTTTCTCAGCAACGAGTTTATGAGGTAAGATGCTACCTTTTACTTGGGGAGATCTTCTCCTTTGAAGAATGCCTTGTGGTTCTTTTTCTCTACACCATCTAAATGATGTAGGATTTTGTTCGGCTTCCCTGGCAAAACCAATCTATTCAAAGTTCGCACGTTCTGCCAGTTGCTACCACAGCTTCATCTGGTAGTACTAGCACATATGGTTCAGCATCCGGACAACTTAACACGGGCTACTCACCAGGACTTGGAAGCAAATTTGAAGCTGTTTCTCGTCCATTAGATGAAGCATGGAATCCAATTTGCCCTCCATCTTAGGTTGGTGTTCATAGTTCTGTACTGCATGATGAAGTATTAATTGTGAAATGTTTGACATTACGTATTATGTGTAACAGTGCTTCATCTATTGATGTTGGGGCGGCTGATGGTGTTTCCCAGCATAGTTCTGAAAATGATTCGTTTGTTGCCTCATTTCCTTCTGCTGCTTCTGCCCCTGAGCTGTACTCTGTAGAGTCATCTGATGCTGTAAAGGTTGACGAAACTTCTTTCATGATTGTAGGGTGGTTAAGTTTCATGTTTTCTCTGTTGCCCAAATTTTTATTTTGTTTCCAGGAATCTGGAGTGTCCTCACAGCCACCACCTTCACCTGCTGTAACTGAACGTCTTGGAAGTCTCTCAGAACCTTCCCTCACCACAGGGGCTGCATTGGAAAAATACCAGATTGTTGCACAGAAGGTCAACCTTTTTAGCTTTTACTTATCTGATGTTTGTCTAGTCCTATTTGTATTGGGGATGGGTTCTTGGTCTATTTATAAAGGTTCCAGAAGTGTTGTGTTTGGTCCCTGTCTGGCATATCATTCATTTTCATGTATGTAACATTATCCAAATTGGGTTGGCACTCTTTATCCTCTTCTATTTTGAGAGGGGGGATTGGAGAAGGGGACAAAGGCATTGTCATCAACTTATGATGCTTTTTGTGGTACCATGTTTGTGTGTCTTCCTATTGTTGAGTGAGTGATAAATTTTCATACTTTTCTTTCTTTGCTCTGTGTGTGACAATTCAAATTCCTGTTTCAAATTAACTAATCAAAGATTTCGTACAACAGCACAAAAATTGAAAAGACCTCCCAATTCTTCACCACATAAAAGGTACATAGGGCACCTGATTTCATTTGACATTTGATATATGATGGTCAATGTGCATGAAAGAAAAATCTCAGCAATCTTGCAGATGCATAGGTGTGGCTAGAACTACAAGTAGTTCAAACTAATGGTCAGTGAGTAATTTTTGCTCTTCTCGATCTATAATTTGTTTGAATTTTCTTTCTATGGGTTACTGAAATTGATTGATTAAACTAAATCGGTCAGTTTGTGTTGATTAAATCGTATATTGGACAAACGATTAGGTCTTTTTTAACATCACTTGAGTTTGATTTTCATTGGATATATATTCTTGACTTGCAGGCACTGGTGGTACAAGCATTTACAGTGGAATAGTTTCCCGGTAATTAATATTACAATGCCTCTCTCTCTCTCTCTCTCTCTCTCTCTCTCGCACTTTAGTTCTGTTTAGTTGATGCATTCAGTTAGCCATTTGGTGTAGAGATGGTTGTTTAAAATAGGACTATTCTCTTTGTCTTTTTTTGGCTGAACAGAGTTCAAACCCTTCGATTATGAGTTCCTGTAAATCTGTAATCAACTTAAGATTTCATAGTTTTGGAAAGACGGTTAGGCAAAGTAGGTGATGTTCATAGATTCTCAAAAGTTCATTGTTTCACGTTCAGTTAGATTTTAGTTTCCCAGTTCATTTTCAACTTCATAGTTGATGCGTAGAAAAAAACAATTGCAAATTTTTTCTTGCGCTTGCTGGAGTACCAAAGAGAGTTGTAGGAATTCTACAGGAACATATATTTTCATTTTTTCTAAAAATCATATCTTCTACGATTTTCAGATGTTAAATATGGCGTTGATAAAGAGGTATAGGGATTCTGGACATCATTAGGGCATATTAGACTATAACAATTTTAGGATTATCTGCATAAGAATTAACCTGGAAAATAATTTCTATCAGACTGCTTTCATATTTTTTAAAGGCATCACAATATGGTTCCCATTACTAAATTGACCTGCAAGTAATGCTTTGGTTTCTCGACATAGTTTAGCTTATCAATTTGGTTGTTGGTGGTTCTTATTGGTTTACGTTACTGAGATTATGAGTATAGACCTTTTCTCTTGCTTCTGCAGATAAACAAACACTAACTGTCCTCCATTCACTAACTGTCCTCCATTCCAGTCTAAATCATTGCTCTTGTCAGTAGGCTTCAATCTCTTTCTTCCACCCATTTCGGAAAACCCAATTCCTTAAACCCTCAACCCCTTTGCTCTCTACACTTCAACTCCCCTTCTTGTACTTCTCCTTTTACAGAGAAGCATTCTATTGAGAGGTACCAGAGAGACCAGCGGCTATACAATAACCAATTGGAGGAAACCACTCTATGCTCTCTCCTTCCTGATTGTGATGCTGATTCTGATTTCACAAGGCAAAATGACATTGCCTTGCAGCTACCAGAGCTGAGAAAGCTGCTTCAGGTGTTGAGAGAGGAGAGAGAGGGAAGGAGGGTGTGGTGGAGGCACGTGTGGGCCTGGAAATGTCTTCTTAGTGGGCCTGGGCCTGGGGACCTTGAACTCCTGACATTGAAGGCTGTATGATAGGTTGGTGTCCAATGATGTGTTGGATTTTGTTGCCTCTGATGCTCGACCTGTCTATGTGGGCAAGACTGCTGGGTACCATAGCAGAACCCAGGTGAAGCTCTAATCTTTATTACCATCTCTTATATTTAGCCAAGACCAAATTTTGCTTTGATTTCTAATTGGGTGCGTTCCCCAACTGTAAATTTTAATCTTTGTGTAACTGGGTGAATTGGACATTCCGGTTTGTGGTAATGATTGTAAAGTTTTATGAATTGCTTTGGGATTCGAATTAAAACATTTTATTTTGTGATAATGATTGTAAAGTTTAATAGATTGGGATTTTGTGAAACCGGTAAGTAATTTGATCCTCACATTTCAGGAGGAGATACATGAATTGCTACTGAGTTTTGCTGAAGCTGGAGCTACTGTTGTCAGACTAAAAGGAGGGGATCCATTGGTGAGTTCTTAGATTTTATCTTCAAAAAGTTATGGTGATTCCTTACATGTGGAATTGGTAACATTTATTGTTTGTTGTTTAGGTGTTTAGAAGGGGGGAGAGGAGACGGATTTTTTGCAACAGCAAGGAATTCAAGTGCAAGTTATTCCAGGTACAATAATGACTCAATACTAGTAAATGTTGTCATTTAGCTGAGCATTTTTATGAGAATATTTGAATGTCTCATGAACTTTAGATGGCTCGATTAGCTACCTATTCTTTCAAAGAGAGTACGTTCAATTTCTAACCAGAATATCCTACATTGTCAGCAGTGGCAGTTGATATATAAGTGAGGCTTTTTTTTTTGCCCCCTTCAAGTTGTTCCTTAACAGTCTGAGTTTTGATTCAATTTTAATTTGTCCCCTTGTCTATTGGATTTTCTTAGGTCTATGATTGTTTGCAGTTAGGTGGTCTTGTTTTGTGTACTTTTTGGTTGATGGTGTTTGTTGATCATCATGTTTTTTGTATCCTGTTAATTGTAAAGAGAAGTAGAGTTTTCATATTCTGTGGACTGCTGGCACATTTTGACAGTACTTCCTGTTTTCATATGATTTTCCTATTAAAAAGGAGTGAAAATCCTAGCCTCTACCTCATATAAAAAGAGGTGCCTGGGATTGCCATAAGTCTCTTTTTAATTCCTAAATTCTGAAAGCCCTCAAGTTCCAAGCAGGGGCAGGGAACACATGAAATAAAATGAACAGATAAAGAAAATAAAATGGCAAGGTAATACACTTAACATGTGGGATTACTTTTCATTGAGGATTCCATGCACAACTTTCTTCCTATTTAGGATGCGGCCATTTTCTGATTTAGCAAATTCTCCTTCTTTGGCTTCACCTAGTACAGGAAAAAAAATGGAGAACTTGAATAATAAGTAAACTCTTATAAACATTTGAACAGGTATGGAGATTGGGGAGTTTGCTTCACATATGGTACCTGGTTTGCACTAGGAGGATTGGCAGCTGCTGGCAAGACTTTTAGCACTTGTGCAGCCATGCGCAATGGGGTTAGCAGGAGATGATGAGTGAGACATTTGAGGTTTTGTAGAAGCGAATGGCAGCTGAAGGTTAAGAGCCATCGAGAATAGGAATGTTTTTTTATTCATGTGTAGCTAGCTAAGAATGCTCTTGTTTGGTGCATTATCTTGTTACTTGAATGTATTGATGCTTGAATAATGGTACTTGAATGATATATATGGATTAGAGTATTGTTTATATGGAATATATTGAGCATTATTCTGGACAAACATTTATATCGATATTCTTCTTGTTGTTCAAGGGTTAGTCATACAACACAATACAAAACAATGTGTTGTATGAATGTAAAAGAGTTTAAAATTGAGGCTTCTCCTACAACAATCACTAGTTGGTACCCAATTGATTACAGTATTCACACAACGGATAACCAAATATAGTTGTTGTGTGAACTAACAACCAACAACAAAAGAAAACAAAATTCTGTTGTGTGAGATTCATAACACACAACAGAAATAAAATGATCATTGTTGTCTGAGTAATCAACAGACAAGGGAGATCATTTTACTTCAGTTGTGTGTTACTTACCTCAGACAACAAATAATAAGTTATATCCGTTGTGTGTTATGAATCTCAGACAACAAAGAATGAGTTATATCCGTTGTGTGTTATGAATCTCAGACAACAAAGAATAAGTCATACCTGTTGTGTGTTATGAATTTCAGACAACGGCAAAATTTCATCTTCTGTTGTCTGAATGTGCCGAGGCATCGCCGCACATGCCATGCCAGGCACATGCTGCGCAGAACTCACACAACGGAAATAGGTATTTCTATTGAGCAAACTATTATCACACAACGGTGAAATCACCGTTGTCTGATTTTCCAATCACACAACACTCACTTAGACCACGGTCAGCTTGGTCATCAGACAACAGAAATCCACCGTCGTCTGATGACCTTTTTGTAGTAGTGCAATCAACTCCCTATTACAAAACAATAATCATATTACCAATCAACATAAACAAAAGAATCGCAACCCATATAACAAACACAACCCAGAATTGCAAATTCACAGCTACAAACCTTGGTGGCGAGCTGCTTCCTTGAAGCCTTTCCTCAAGTTGACTTACAAGTAGTTTGCTTAGTACAGGTCATCTGAAACACATAATCAAATTCTCTTTAACATAGATCATCAACAAATTAGAAGTCCAAGCCATATCAAGAACAGATCTGAACCATACCACAATAAACAATTACCGAAACGCTCAATAACCCAGTATTCTCCCTCGTCCTCACCTCACACCTCACATCGTCCTCCTCACACCTCCTTCTCTTTAGTCGTAACCAGCCTCCGCTTCTCTCTCTCCTCCGTGTTCGAGAACGGTTGCCTCCGCTGGTTGTTGCGATAGTCGCTGAGATCGACCTCAAAGCCTCTCTTCTTCCCAATACCCCGAACTAGCAAATTGAAGAACCTCTTCTTCTTTTTTCAGTATGAAGAACCCTAATCTCAAGTCGAGATACTAGAGAAAGGAGAATTACACACCTCTTAAAGTTTGAAAATCGGAAATCGAAGAAAAGAGAGGGTTAGGGTTGCAACTTAGAGAATCGCAGAGAGGGAAGTGAAATGAGAGAGAGGGGAAGTGTGGAAGTTTTTTAGCTGAAAACGCCAAAGTGGGAGTGAGAGATGGAAGGCTCAGGATTTTGCTCAAAGTGAAGAAAGGCTCGGGGTTTTGCTCTTAGACTTGAAAAACAAAAGTGTGTGTAATGGTGCCCTCGAGTTGTATAAGGCACCACACATTAATATTTTTTTTTAATTACTCAGACAACATATAGAATTATATATGTTGTTGAAGTGTAGCAAAGCTGAGGGAACAAAGATGGAAATTTCCCGCCTGTGCAATTAAAATTTCAGTTTTGGTGCTGAGGTTAGATATTTCTCAATCACACAACAGAAATAGTTCATTGTGTTGTAGGAACTTGTAAGCATAACAAACCATTGAAGCCAATTTACTCGTTTTGGCGAGAGAATGAATGCCATTTTGGAGACTTCTCCAAATTTTACCACTCACTTGCACAACGGCACATTAAAAACCATTGTATGATGATTTGCAAGTACACTCCTACAACACAACACAAGTAACTAAATTGTTGTACAATTTGGTGGCATCTAGGGTACAATTTGGAGCCAAATTTGAGTCCATCTAGGAGGGAAATCCGCCTCATTTTTTTATTATTCACACAACAGATTATTCTTGTAACCGTTGTGCAATGACTTTCTAAAAAAAATTTCAAAATTTTAATCACCTTATACAACGTAAGTTTAGTAAACAT
The DNA here is from genome assembly GCA_024704745.1 of Rosa lucieae. Lineage (NCBI taxonomy): Eukaryota > Viridiplantae > Streptophyta > Magnoliopsida > Rosales > Rosaceae > Rosa > Rosa lucieae. The sequence continues at coordinate 38,145 of JANPXK010000589.1, forward strand.
GTTGTGTGATTCACTTTCCCACATCACACAACGAATTTTTTTTTTTCGTTGTGTAAAAAGTGTTGTATGTTAAGGTTATTGGCCTAGTGTCCCTACTTAACTTTTCCCAAGCCTAACCAAAATCAAACAATTTAAAACCAAATCTGGTCTTTCCAGGAAATATTTTATTTCTCCAAATGAAACTGAACAATCAAGGATTTTCAATAAAAGCTTGGAATCCACTTCTGTAGAAAACAAATAGACTTAGTCCAGGAAAAGCTTCTTTAAGTAAAAGCCCTTTCTGTTGAGAGATCGAACTGAAGAGCCTGGATAAATTAAACCATATGCGGTGATCAACACTACAAATAAAAAATATTGCACAATTTCTAGATCTTAACAAAATATAAATATGTAGATGATCAAACAAAGTTGGTGGCAGAGTAGTGTAAATCAGTTTTTCAATGGTAAACTGAACCTGATAAAAAAAAAAAACTTATAACAACTCTTTTGATACAAATCAGACTAGTAAATAGCTTAAGGACTAATTTCAATTTACTCCCCTGAGGTTTAGGGTCGACATCATGTTAGTCCTTGTGGTTTCAATTTAATCAGTAACACCCTCATACTTTTCAATTTCATTAGCCATGTCCAATTTGTTGAGCTCCGTCCAAATTGGACGTTAAATCCAACGTTGGGGTCCCACTGTAACGACTAGAATGGTAATTTTAAGACAAAACAAAAATACCCACTTTAGGGGTTAATCCGACGTCGTTTGGCCTCTTGGTCTCTGCTCCTCCATCTTCATCCTCCTCTTCTCAGCCCCTGCTCTAATACCAGCACGTTTAATTACTCAGCAATTAGATCAAAGAACATCACAATATCTGTAAAATTCTAGAGTAACTCCACAGTAGCTATGACCTCTCATCCCCAACCTTTCCTTCCTCCCAACCTCTCCATCTTGAAATTCCCACTATTCACACAAAAAATGATATCGTTGCTGGAGATCTGCTTGGCTGACTTGATTTTCTGAGATGACCCAATCGCAGGTGGGAAACCCGGCAATCGGAGGCCTACCCAAGTCCATGACGACCTCAATGAGCCTGCCGATCTCCTCATGCCAGTACAACTCGCTCTTCATCCTCTCCGGCAACAACTCCAGAAACAGCTCCAGCTCCGACACGGCCTGGGTCTGCGACGTGGAAGCCCGAATTAGACAACGACCCATTCCCGGAGAAGAACCAATCCGACGGCCGGTGAATCGCCGGCGAGGAGGAGTGTTTGGAGGAAGCAATTCCCTTATGCACGCCACGTGTTCGACGAAATGCGGAAGAGAGTGTGGAGACGAAGTTGGAGGTCTGGAGATAACAGAGGGTGGAGATGGGGAATTGGGTGGCAGAGTGCCATGAGTTCTGGAGATCAAGGAGCACGAATTGGGAGCTCAGAGCTCTCATCCTCTAACAGGGCTTGGATTGCTTGCTTGGTTTTGGCTCCTCTTTGTGTGAGTGAGTGTTTGGGTTGTGATTAGGTGTGAGTTAAGGAACGATCGGTGAGAAGATTCAGGGGTATGCCCAGAAGGATTGGAGCATGTTATTATCCCAGCGTCTGAGTTGCAACTATTGCTGGAGTTATTTCAGTGGTGAAGGGTCTGCTAGTACTCGGTGTTCGAAGCTGGCCGGAGATGGTTTGGACTTTAGAGAGGTGGATCAAAAAAAAGAAGACGAGGTGAAATTAAAAAAAAACGTGAAATTAGTTTGGTAAGAGACCATTTTAACCCAAACACAATGAAATGACCATTTTAACCCTTAAAGTGAGTCTCAAAGTCAGATATAACGGCCGATATAGACGGAGCTCAACAAATTGGACACGGCTGATGAAATTAAAAAGTATGAGGGTGTTACTGATTAAATTGAAACCATAGGGACTAACATGATGTCGACCCTAAACCTCAGGGGAGTAAACTGAAATTAGTCCATAGCTTAATATGATTTCAGATGCACCCCTAAGGAATTTCAGGATTGAAGTCTTCTAGAATAGCTTCGTAACAAAACTAAAATAGAAAGTAAAATTACTAGGAGCAAGGAATCCATCATACAATAAGCATATGAATAAACTTTTACTTTCATTACTGCAGGACATAGGTAGTAAATAAATGGAGATGAATAAAGATACTGACTTGAGGAAGTTTTCATGAAACCTTTATGAATGGATGGCAAGCAAAAGCTAGACATAGGTGAAGGAATGGATGGATTTCAAAACTTTTTAATTAGTCCGGAATTAGTTTAACCATTAAACTACTAACTAAACATAAAATCCATTCCTTTAACCCATGATCTTGGCTTATTGTGATATGTATATAAACATATAGCATGCATAGTAAGAAAGAACAAAGAAGTAGTTTATGTTCTACTCACCCTTGGAGCATGATTTTAATCTGATCCAAGCGAACCACCAAAGTTCCTCTCCTTGATCTCTCCTTGTGTGTGTTTCCTCCACCTTTAAGCACCTTGAATTAAGAACTCCTTCTTGTGCTTGTAATCTTCTCCTTGATGTAATAAGTAAAGCCACAAAAGGATATGGCCTTTAAGGATCTTCACCAAGTGAATCAAGAGATGAAGAAAGATGAAAGAAAAGAAGAAATTATGCAAGTGTTCTTCTTTCCTTTAATTTTGTAATGGACCAAGGGAGAACTCTCTCTCTTTCTCAAATCTAAAATAATAGTGTGGAGACACACTTATTATTATGTCCATGCTTTCACTTTTATATAATAGGAAATAACTCCAATTACTAAAAGAAAAATATTGACTTTCATAAAGCCAATATGTTGGCTGGTCCATACATGTTATTGGGCACTAAAAATGTGTCTTGGGCTTCATTTAAATCTCACTTAGTGAAGCCCAAGTCCACACCAAAAACCCGACAATCGTTTAGGCCCAATAGGTTAGGTTTTACCCGAAAATCCTAATTATGTCCAAATAATAAATCTAATTAATTATTTGGTCATAACCTACTCTTGTTTAATCTTCTTCATATACAATCTCAAGGATCCACTTATATGGTGTGCAATCTCTTATGTTCTAATTAACAAGGCAGTGAAGTTTATAGAAACCATTCTATTTTGTTTACGAATCAAAAACTCCATTTTTGATTCTCCCTTGTTATTAGGATTATAAATGTTTATTAATCCTCAGGACTTCACAAGTCATGAGTGACGTCTTGCAACATATCATGACTACCCTAGTTAATGTAGAATGACAAAGAACCTATTCAATTGGAATTACAATACAATACGGTCCTTCTCTAACACTATGTTCTAAATCACATCATCGGGGTATGGAATTGATATGTCAATCCCCTAATGTGATTTTCATTCTTATGTGATTCTTAGAATGTGATTAGAAACTACTTTTTAATCTCATTCAATGCTTTGGCCAAAGACTCATTGACTCTCATCTTTGAACATACACCTTATTTACTTAATGATAGATATTCCTTATTGTACACTCACATGTCTCCATGACCGAATTGATTATACCAATGAGTGCATCTACTATATCCATTAAGGGACACAATATTATTGCATCATCAAGAGATAATCCATTCACTCATAATTTGTATTATTGCAATTTAGAATTCAAGTTTGACATGTAAGTAAGACTCCATACAAGAACTCTAATGATCGCGTTCAGTGTACTCTTTAAGTTAAGAGCACCCACATACTTGTATTAGTGTCTCTACACAAATGACAAGAGACATATCATCCTCCATATTGAGCATACATAGTATGTGCTAGTCTTTCCGGATTATCAAAGTCCTTCCGGATTATCAAAGTCCAAGTGATAAGCCTCTGACTAGGACTTTTAGGATAAGAGTGTGAAAGAGTAAAGGTCTCACACATCTAACTCTTTAGATTACCTTCTCTTTAACTCATATTCCTTGGACCTTGTTCAATCAAATATTAAATATAAGCAATGAACAATAAACTTGCCCTTTTGATTAATAATAATTACAATAATAATTACATCAAAATGATTGTTTTAGGACACAATTCCTTCAATAGGCTCAGATGCAGCCATACAAAAGTTTTAATTTCATTTGAAATCATAGTCCATTGCTTTGAAATCGAACAACATAAATCAGCTTTTTAACCCGACAATAAAGATGGGGTAAACATCAGATTTTACGGATTCTCTGCTACAATTAAAACTTGGCAAAAGAGAACACAATCTGTTCAATAAGCAAAACTGAAGATGGGAGTCTAATGCAGTAAAAAGTCTCTTTGCTGCAATCAAATCCTTCTAAGAGAAGAAGAAAACAAAAAGAAACGGATAGGCTGTCAATATAGAGATCCAAAGCTTTGTAAGACAAACCAAAACAATCATAAAGTTTTCCTTGTGCATGCCTTCAACAAGCACCAACAACTATTCTCAAAGACAAGTTCCACACACAGACAAAGATATATAAAGCTAAAATATCATAACAATGAAATTGAGTAATTGGTCGTCAACAATGTTTATAGTTGGCTGACAAATCAATTCAAATTTGCAGATTAGGAATGAAATCAAATTTCAAAGGCAACCACTTTTACCAACAAGAGAGTTTGATCAAAACTCAAACTTGACAATTCATTGTTCAATCACATACGAACACTTTGTACCGAAACATAGAGAAAACATCTCAACAATCACACCAAATACACACCAAATTAGAATCAAAGCTATAAAGAAAATTTTGCTTTCCCTACCTCAAGCCTTAGTTTAGCGGCTAACAAAACCCCAATCCACTGCTAAAAGCTGCAACCCAAAAACAAATGCTAACACCCACTCTATATTCAGCAATTCCAACCACCTAAACCAAAATTTTCGACAAAATCATACCCAAAATCAAAAGAAGGCTGAAACGGAATGATTGGGTTTTTTAGAAGATGAAAATTTTGACTTATTGGAGATAGCTGCAATAAGTAACCAAGGAATTTCAATTCGAGATGAGTGGGTTCACAACAATCTCTCTGAAGCTATTGCAGAAGTGTAGATTTTTTTTTTTGACCTTTGGGTGAGTGAATGGAGGTCAGTCTTTGAGGTACAAGGCAAAAGAGACGGTAGAAGAGGAAGTAGGAATGACGTTTATGGTTGAGAAAAAGAAACCAGGAAATAAACGAGTGATTAACACGTGTGGTTATCTAGATGGTGACTAGATGCTTCTATACCCACTTAGATAATTCTAAAAGAAAATAAATTAAATAAACAACTATAGAGACATAAAACAAAGTCCAATCTGAATCTATAAGTGGTAATCCATCGTATAAACAAAAAACCAAATCCTAGTCAGAGAACAAAACACACAAAAGAAAAGGACGAAAGAAATAATTCGAAAACATATCCTATTTAAAATTGAGGTCGTCACACTTGTAATGTGTAATTAATAATATGTAATTAATAATGGTTGTCATGAGTAGTTAAATTTGAGGCTAGGGCTAACTTGTGTATGAATGTAATTTTCCATATTTTTTGATGTTTATGCATGTTTTGAATCTCTTGACTACTTTACTTTAATGCCTCGTAAGTGTGTTTTTAGATTTGTCACTTAGAAGCATGTTTTAGGAAATTAATGAATTGGAAACATGAACTTTACAAATTCTTGAATCCGTGAGTATTTGTAGCTAAATGGGTGGTGGCTTTGCTTATTCCTAAGGGAAAAAATTAAGCTTCTTGAATTTCTCACCTTGAGCTTAATGCTTGGTGTCATGAGTTTAAAAGTAGAGAAGCCTTAAGTTTTGTGGCATCAAAGCCCTTTAATGTTTTAGCAACTGTAAATGGGACTAAGGTAATCTAGTTTTGCTTTAGTGACATGGTTAGGTTGCATGACTAGTTGGTAGCTCGGTTTCTCTAGCGAAAATCAAGGGAGAATTTATAAAAGCATGTTATTACATTCAAATTGGGTTATATTGTGTGCATGAGTAAGGCTAGGTGTGAGCCTAAGTCCCTAGTTTTCTCATTTGGTAAAAGCTCTACACGTGTGCTAATTTTTGTTTACTTTATACGCTTGTAATTTTATTTAGTCTAAAAACAATCAAGCCTATTTCACCACTTAACATTGTGAATATCATCCGTGCAATTCTTGGATTCCAAATGACCAAAATTGTGCACATACTATAAAAAAGTAGACTTTGCATATTTTTCTAGGTTGATTTGCGGTAATCTAGCTAGGATAGAGTTTCCCACAATCCTTTGGGTATGACACTCTTACTTTCCCTTACTAAAACTTGGCCTCTTACACTTGAGAGTAGGGCACATCATACAAAAATTTACACACATTTTATACTAATGATGAGTTACTAAAATGTTGGGTGTTAGACAATACCCAAAGTTTGATTTATTTTCCTTTTAAGGTAACCTGGATTGGGATTTTACCTTTGTAACGTATTCGTTTATCTTTTTTTTAATCTTTTTTTTAAAGAGGATCAAAGGATTTCACTTTTACCCCCATGGTGACTTAAACCCAGGACCTGGATCCTAGGTAGTGGGTGCTCTGACCACTGAGCTAGCACCACTTCGTAATCTCAAATTAGGTCTAGTTCCAAATTAAGTTTGGCAGAATTCCAAACTAAGAGCAATGCTTAATGTAGTTGCAAACTAAGAGCAAGGTTCAACACTTACTTGGCTCTTTTCGAAATACGACCAGGTAAGAGTAGGTGCGGCTTTGGTAGAGCAAGACTCACTTAGTACGCGGCACAACACTCGAGATAAATTCCTAGCCTCTTACCTAGACATCGTATTCTACTAAGGTGAGCCTAGTTGTGAGAAGTGATAAACCAATACGTTACAAAGGTAAAATCTCAATCCAATTTACTTTAAGAGGAAAAGAAATCTAACTTTGGATGTTGTCTAACACTTAACCTTTCGGTAACTCCTCATGAAAAAATTTAATCCGACGAACCTAGTGCAGACTCCTAAACCGCAAGTTATAATTAAATTCAAATTTAAGAAAAGTGAAATTAAAGGACCTTGACAAATTCAAAGAAATCTTAAATTAACATGACTAAAAGTGAAACTGGAACAAGTATAAGGAAAAAGAGTGAGTAGTTTTCACAAGTACAATATGCTTCAAGTTGACCCAAGTTAAGCTCCAAGTTAAGACTAAAATTTTCAAATAATATTGACCCAAGTTGTAAGTGTCGAGAGAATTTAGAAACTCATGATCATCTTTTTAAACAATGTCCTTTTTCCCAAGAAGTTTGGCGAGGCACCCCGCATTGCCCAACCCTGCTCAACTTTCCTCTCACCCCTCAAGACCCGGGAATCAGCTAAGATAAAACGAGAGCCTCCTCCCTTGAATAGTGTGAAGCTTAACTTTGATGGTTCAATTAGACAAGGCCAAGATGCGGTTGCCTCCAGATTTGTAATTAGAGATGCAGAAGGATATGTGCTAATTGCTAGTGCCAAACGTATCAGTTATATTTATGTTTTCCAACCTGAAGAGTGAGGCGAGGTTTGGACGGCAGTGGCTAGGGTTTTAGTAGTGGGCTGGGCCTCTTATTCGGCCTATGCTTTAGTTTTTATTGTTTTAAGGATTAGTTTCTTGATATTGGCTCTTTTGGAGCCCAGAAGGAAATTAATTTTCCGTCTTAGTTTTATATCTGTTTGGGCCTGTCCAAAGGACTGATTGTGTGTGTCTATTTTCAGCCCATTGGGCTAGCTGTGGGGCAACTTAATTGATCCCCTTTTCCAAAATAAAAATAAAAATTGAAGAGTCAGGCTTAAGAGCTGCGGTTCAAGTAGGCTACAATGAACTTCTCATTGGAGGTGACTCCAAGACCCTTATTGATTGCATTAACAGCACTTCACCCCCTCCCTGGAGAATCGAGACAAACATATATAATATTAAGTCACTTGTTGTAAACTTTAATGTTGTTTCCTTCAGATATGTATTTTGAGAAGCCAATGGTGTGGCTGATGCCTTAGCTAGCTCAGGTCATGAGTTCATTGACACTAGGATTTAGTTTGGTATGATCCCTTGTAGGGCTTCCTCTGCCTGCAACCTCAATCAACTTCAGATCGGTTTTAGCATAGGCACTTCTTTGTAATTAATTTCTTTTCTGAAGAAAGAAGAAAAAAAAAAAGAGGGCACGACGTCACTATCTGCTTTTGGATTTTCTTCTTTGGAATAGAATGGCCAGTTCCAATATAAAAGGAAGGAAGGAGCACTCTTTTCGAAGAAAGACACCATCTCAGGGCGTCTAGTCAACAGCAGTGAACAGCCATAAATAATATAACCTCCCAGTTCGTCCATTAATCCCCTAAAACCACAACCAACGTAACCTCAAACGTCACAGAGTATCTCAATCATCATAAAACAATTGCTGTAAATACGCATTAGCCATCCCAGTGACGGTGACGATGAACCCATTTACAACATTATTGTTTCCAGGCAGCCGACGTTGTCTTCTAGCTTACTCTCAGACGTATAAAGACCCCATTGTGTCTTCCCTTCGTTTCCAGACTAGAACAAATAAAACTCCAACAACTTATGGCTAACCAAGCTCCCACACTTCCTCTTCTTACTCCTTACAAGTTGGGAAAGTTTGATCTATCTCACAGGTAAACTTGCTTTAATCTTTCTCTCCGCATTGTTACATTGGTTGATATTGCTCAGAGCCCAAAAACAGGTTTTGGTTTTCTCATCTTCCATATTTGGAATTTGTGCATTAGTTGGCCATAATAAGATCTGGGTTTTGATTTATAAACGCAGAAGATGTTTTTGTGGCAAGTCCCAATTGAACAAGGAATGAGAAAGTGTACTGCTTTAGTATGAAAAAAGTCATGTTGTGATTGATTGATCTAGTTATATACTTGCATAATCTTACTCTACATTATAGAATGATGATGTTGCTAAGACCCAATGAATCTTCGGTTTTGATGAATTTGTGTGTTGGGTCATGATTAGCCACAATATGATCTGGGTTTGGTTGTGTGAACTTAGCAGACCAGGTGTTTGAGGAGACTCCCAATTGAGAGAATTAGGAAAATGGAAAAGTTTACTGCTTTTTGTGTATTGTAAAAGGATTTTTCACTGGTAGTGTAGCATCTTCTTCAACCATGGGTTGTTTGCTTTTTTAGTTTGAGTGAACAATGGAGACGATAATCTGGAACCTTCATCGGCTAGGTTTGTACTCTTGTTATGTAGCATTAGCATATTCACATCACATCTATACTTGAATAACCAGTTGTTTGCGAAAAGTCCCAATTGGTGAACAAAAAATGAAATAGCTGACTGCTTTTGTGTTTTCTCAAATTAGTTTAGCTATGCTCATTGCTTGTAGCTTAGCGTACAGTGGTTCTGTTTTTTTTTTTAACCTATTATTCACTACTAATTTAGCATCTTCTGCCACCATGCATTTGTTCAAGAGTCTTTCTAAATGTACCCAGCATATTTCTATGTAGACCCAGCAAATTTTTTACACCCAATAAAAAAATAAAATTTATAATTATATGCAGTTGCTTTTCCAACAATACCCTTAGCAAAACTCACATGCACCCAACAAAACGTATACCCAGCAAATCTCGAACCCAGCACTCATACCCAGCAAAACACCGATTATCTCCGCATCAATGTGACTGGACTTCAAATTGCGGTTGATATGCAGATTAAGCATCTGGATGTGGAATCTGATTCTACTATTCTCATGAATCTAATTCAGAGTAAGGATATTGATTTACACCCTTTAGGGACTCTGATTTTGAACTGCAGATCATTGATGAATCACTTTGAGTCCTGCTCCATTAAGCATATTCATAGAGAAAGAAATATGGTGGCAGACATCTTAGCGAAGCATAGCTTGGACAACGAACTAGGAGTTTGCAGAATGGACACAAACCCTCCGTTTATGACTCAAGTTTTGATGGATGATATTGATGGCCTGGTGAGGCTTAGGATGGTTGTAACAGCTTCGGTTGAGTAGTAGTAGTAGTTTTTTTTCTGGGCTTAATGCCCCCATGTAACCAAAAAAAAAAAAATGAGGGTTGCTCCAAGATTGTTCCCTAACTGAGAAATTCGTCCAAAGCATCATTATAGACGACCGACTCGGCACGAGTTGAGGGAAAAGAAGCGCAGTCTCAAACCCAAGAGTATCTCCATCTTAGACTTCGTGGGTTGTCGCTATTTCCTTCGCTCTCACCCGCCGACTTTGAAGGTATCCTGCGCTTCTTGGTTTAAATTTCCTTGCACGAGTTCTTTCATTAGTTTTATTTCTTAGTTTAGGGTCTGAATTTCTGGTTCACTTGTTGATATTTTCTTTTGATTCATGGGTATTGTTTTGTTTAACTTTGCTCTGAATTCAATTTGCTTATGAGAGAGTTGAGCTTATTTTATTTGTTTGGATGATTTAACTCATATTCTTGAATGTAGTTGATGACTTGAGTTTTTTATATTGATTACAATTGAGCCGTGACAATGTTTAGACTTGAGCCTTTTAGCATTGCATTTGCACTTGAAAAAGTAATAAATTCTGATTGAGAACTTGAAAATGGATTTCTATTTTACCTTCGTACAGCAATAGTAATTTATTCTTCTTTTGCTGCTGCTGTTGTTCTCTTCTTTTGCTGCTGCAACATTTTTCACATTATGCTGCTTCATCACTTTTCATCTTATGGTTCTTGGTTGCTAATGTCTTGTGCGGGTGTCCTACTAGAGTTTGCATGTTCTTGAGCTGCCCTTTTGCTGGTAGTTTTTTTGTTTTTCTTATGTTCTGTCTTGTATAGTTTTTGACTTTGTGCAATAAAATTCTTACTTTTGGTTGGAAGAAAGAAAGAGAAAAAAAAAAGAAAAAAAAAGGGAATGAGGGATTGAGTTAACATTATGAAACTGATCGATACCATATATGCGCACCAAACTATATCTAGGACTTCAAAGGTGCTTAACATTTTTTGAAGAAAAGATGATAAGATCAACTGCAAAAAGCTGCAATTATTTTTCTCATCAAGATATACATGGATAAACTGAAAAACACTATATATAAAGAAAAAAATGAAAAGATCGTTGTCTTTCACTCTAAAACTTGGCAATGAACCCACAGTAAGTGTAGTCATGATTTATAAGTGTAACTGACTACTACACTACTATATTATACTAGCTATGCAGCTATAATAGTCAGAATGCATATGAGAGGAAATTAAAGCATTTAGAAACAAATATTATACATATCAGATTAGCCTAAATGCATACATATTTGGTACCTAAAAAAATATGATTGGATCATATATTTTTTTTTTTTGGTTCGATTCTGCTGTCTTTTCTTTTGGTTTGGTTGAAATCCCAGATGCAGCTTACAAAAGGTTGTCATTTTGGTTGGTCTGGAAAAATTGACTTCATGCCTGACACCATTTTAGTTGGCTCATCCCAGACTTGACATCTCTCTTTTCAAAGTCTTTTTTTTTTTTTCTTTTTAGCATAGTCACACTTGAGTCTCTATGTGAACAATTGTAGCTGCTTTGGTATCTATGTTTTCAACTTTACCTGATAGACATAATTATTTATTTTGTAGTATGGCTAGAGGTCATAAACACCATGATTGCCCCACAATCTCAAAGACAAAAAGGAAATTTTGTTCTCAACCTTCTCAGTTAGAAGTAGATGATGGTGTTATAGATGATGGGGTTGATATTGCAGAAGAACAAGTTTTTGAACCATTTACAGATGCAGATGAGCCTCTAAGTGATCCATTTCCTGGTGGTCCTCTTGATCCATCGGTATTGAAGAGCTTTAAAAGTCATGTAGCAGCTGCCATATGGTTTAATAAGGTATACTTGATTCCCTTATCCTTACTATAGCATTTCATTATATGACAACAGCAAAACTATGCAACATTTTGAAAGTAATTGTCAAACTCCCTAAAGCTAAGGAAAACAGCTTGTTTGGGGATATTTCTTGTGTTGTTAGTTTGTTTCCTGTTGATGTGGAAGAACAGAGAGTAGACTCGGTCCCTTCAATAAATGATAACTCATGCTTTAAGAGAAATAACTTACTATAAAGGTTTCATTTTTGTGGGGAGTTGTTCAGAGTTAGGGATGGTTTGAACTCCACGTAGCTCTATTCTGAAATGAGTTGATTTTTTTTTGCTTTTGCTTTTTTTGGATAAATGAGGTTAAGCTTCATATATGCAACTAATACTGAAGCATACTTGGACACCATTTAAAGTTATATCATTAGACATCATTACTCTACTTTGTGGTTATGTTTTTTTCTCCTTTTTTTCTCAAGAAACTTCAATTATATATTGAGGTATTTTATTTCTTTATATGTTCATATTCTTTTTCTAGAGTCCAATTCATGTATGACAAAAGTTTTTATTTATTTATTTATTTATTATCGTTAGTTCCAATAACATCCATCCTCTCAGACTCTCCCAAAATATAATCCAGGGCAGCATGTGATACAAAACCCACTATTACCTTAAACTCATTCTTCATGAAGTCATGTCGGACAAATATAAGACTTTTCTCAAATGAATCCTTTACTTCTGTGTGTTGCAACACCAGTAACGTGTGAATCTTTTTCCATGATGTATCAAAGTTGCACAGACTAGACAGCAAATGTCGCTTCAATTTTGAATGAGCACTTTCCGCCCTAGTTAAAAGTACACATGAACAATTTATGAAAATTCAAGTAAATTATATGAAATAATTCATAGTTTATTAACAAATAAAAAATATCAATTGAAAATTACCTGTTTGAAGTCATTGTTCCAAAATGCATATAATTGTTCGTCCATGCTTCAACAAATCTTTCCTTATATTCATTCAACCAAGTACCTTTCACATAGTTTAGTACCTCATGATATTTTTTGTAGTCTCTCTCGAACTCATGTAAATGTCTTTCATAGTCAGGTATCGTATCTGAAAAGACCAATGTGTTCCATGCCTGCATCAACTTTTTAAACTTCACTTGGTTATCAACAAGCTTTTTACATTTTCCCAACACTGCCCTATTAATATGCCATCTGCACAATAAATGTTGAGCAGTAGGGAATACCCGATGAATGGCATTCATGAGTGCTAGCTCTCTGTTAGTAACAATCACACTTGGAAGACAGTCTTCATTCATCACACTCTTCAGTTTAGATAAAGCCCATACATAATTTTCTTCTTTCTCAGCATGGATGTACACAAATGCATCATGGAATGTTAACTCTGTAGATGTCACCCCCACAATCTCTAACAATGGATATCGAAACTTATTTGTCTTGTATGTGGCATCCATTATTAAACATAAGGAAATGCACGTAGCAGATTTACGCTATCAAGATGAGTCCAGAACAAGTCACTCACAATGTTCTCTGTGCCATAACTCCTATGCCATTCCACATAATTGTATTTATGCAAATTGTTTAGAAGTATTTGCATCTTTGACATTCCAGCTTTTTCAATTACCCTTTGAATATGTCGAGCATTGTAGATTGTCTTCATAGTGCTTGAATTGAGTGGATCATTTTGCTTTAAAGTGTATAATATTTCTTTTGGATTTACTAGGTTCTTTGACGTACATATCAACCAACAAATTATTTTCTTCCTTGGTTAATCGCCCCAGATAGGAATGCCCTTCAGGATACTTTGAAGCATGATGGTTATGCATCCCATTTACAACCTCAAGGATCCACTCATCCCCAGGACCAACATTTTTGCCCTTCAAGCGAAATGGGCAACCACACCTCTTTGTACCACCACCTCTATCACGCTTCTTCTTTTGAGGATTCAAGCTGGCATTAAGCTTCTTCTTTTGCATGCATTCTGAGTCTATGCTATTCTTTTGATAAAAGCCACCTCTCTCACAACCAAAAGTTATTCGCCCTCTTTTTAACCTACAATTCCCTGGAGCATCAGACCTTCTGATTACAACTACTATTCCACACTTTCTTCCTTCTTCACGAGTCCAGTTAACTAATTCATTCCGACTTTTGAATACCTGTACAAAAAAATATTTACTATTCAAATTGGAATGGAAATCGAAGTAAAAATTAATCATCTTGACGTTTTACAAGCTACCTACCTCATTAGTTATAAATTGATTTGTTGTTTCAAAAACACATTCAGTCCAACCATTGCCACTTTGAATAGATTCAGAATTAATCTGTTAAACAAAGAACACGTCACAGTAATAAATAATTAAGCTATAAATATTTCATATAAAAGGAACTGAAAATAGTAAAAGAATTTGCAAGTAGTAGCATTCGGTGGTTAAGTGCCGAAAATTAAACAAATATTCGGTGGTTGTTGCCCGAATAAAGCAGTGTTATTCGGTGCTTGTTCTCCGAATATATTGCCAAATTTCGGTGCTTTTCTGCCGAAATTTTCTATTTTGTTCGGTGGTATAGTACAAAATATTATAGTGATTTTCAGTGGTTATTGACCGATTATATTGCGATAAACTGCAGTAAAAATTATTTTGTTTTTTCTGGTTCTGTGATAAACAAAATACACAAACCTTTTTTGATGCCTCCGAAATCATAATTGCAGTCACAACTTTGTCAATATCATGTGTATTAAACCCTTGAAGCAATTATAAAGGAAAGTGAAATTTGGGTTTAAGGCTTTGCTAGAAGAAACAACGTAAACGTAACAATGTAAACACAGTGCACTGCTGGGTACAACTGAACTGCTGGGTATAAATAGAAAAAAGAGTTTTTAACTTTATGCTTTCTTTTGTTATTATTTTTATTTACCATGACTATTATTGTCATTTCGTATGAGGATATAAATGTTTTTTCATGTAAAATTGATTTGCTGGGTCTACATAGAAATATGCTGGGTACATTTAGAAAGACCCTTACTAAGTCATCTTCTACAAGGCTGCAATCAGCTTGAGCTTAATGCTCCTCTAAATAAGTACATCAGAGATACATTCTACATATATGATCCTGTTCTTGGTTACACTGATTATCCATTTCTTGATAACACTACTTGAGTTTCCAGCATTGGTCTGCTTGAAAGTTTTCTTGTTTCTTTTCTTTCATGGCATGTACAATTAAAATACCAAGGGGCAGAGGCTAGTTGACCAGACTGTAGAGTTCTCAGTTGGTATAGTGTAGTTGTTTGATATTTAAGTCGTACCAGACTCTTCAAGTGCCCTGTCAAGTGTCTTAATGTAGCTTGTGGCTACGTGAAGATGCAAACTGATTGTAGAAGATGATTTTAATAAAAATGGCCCGTCTTTTGACTTGTACCAACTACTGGATGTCCTGTTCGTGTGTGTCTTAATTATGAGAGATACGTGAGGAAATTATAACTTCTGAAATCTGAACTTTGCTGTTGACTGTGGTCAACTTGATTTTATTTTACGCATTAACTTGTAATTGAAAATACTTTATAAGGTCAACTAAACGTTGAGAATCCATGCTAGTCCTATAACTTTTACTCTTTGCATGATCATGATTCTTCATCATCATATTGGTTCAAAGCCCCATATGAAGATGAAGTTTTATCTTTCCTGGTGATTGGTGAGCTTTGTGGCCAAGTTTTTTTTGAAGTTTAACTTAGAAAGAATTTTGGATTGTGAATTTGGGCAGGTCTAGACTGTGGAGAGACCAAATAAATAAATAAATGATAAAAAAAAGAGAAAGTGAGGGTGTAATAGTCATTTCTGTGTGAAAGGAATGTCACGTCAGCAAGATAACGGAATTTTGGACAGAAAATTGACGGTAGCGATATTTTGTGTGAAATTAGAGAGTTCAGGGAGCATTTGGGTGAAATTGAAACGTCATAGACTGAAACGTCGAGACCCTATAAGTATAGAGAGTAAACAGTATTTTGTCCTTAAATTTATTTTAAAAACAATCAAGCTTTTTTCACCACTTAACATTGTGAATATCATCCTGCAATTCTTAGCTTCTAAAGGACTGAAATTGTGCACTGTAAAAAGGTAAACTTTGCATATTTTTCTAGGTTTATTTTCCGTAATCTAGCTAGGATAGAATTTCCCGCAATCCTTTGGGTATGATACTCTTACTTTCTCTTACTAAAACTTGGCCTTTGACACTTGAGAGTAGGGTACATCATACACAAATTTGCACACATTTTATACTAATGTTGTCTCCAACAAGTATTTGGCACTGTTGCGAGGCATTGAGGTAAAACTCAAACCCTAGCTTAGGTTTCCATGGGACTAGAGAACCTATTCTTAGTTTACCTTTACTTTGCTTTCTTAGTTTTGTAGTTTTTGTGTTAGTTACTTATTTTCAAAATTTGTGATAAGTTCTTTAGTTAAGTAAGTGGAAACTTGTGGTAAGAAAAGACTAAATTGAGCTTGTTGAAATTGGAAAAATAGTTTTGCCTATTTACTATGTGCTTATTACATATTGCAAGTTCACCTTTTTAGTTTGTTGAAATTGGTTGTTTAATTGGATATAATATCCCTGTAATTCATTATTAATTTCTTAAAATTTTCTGAAATCAATAAAATGTTCGTTAGTAAGATTTCGTGGTTCGAGGGTGGAGCGAAAGTGTTTCGGACGAATAATTACTCAAAACGTCTTATTTTCGATGAGTCATGGGGTTGACTTTTTATTCGTTGAGTCTCTCCAAAAATGTCCTTTCCAAAATCGTAGAGCGCGTCGATACGAGTTTGTGATATGTGGAACACGATGTTGAACCTTGTGCTTAGTTTGCAACTACACCATGCAAACATTGCTCTTAGTTTGGAATTCTGCCAAACTTAATTTGGAACTACACCAAATTCATTACACCTAATTTAAGATTACACCAAATTAGAAATCTTTGTCCCTTTTTGCTTTTCTACTTCAAGTTATAGTTTGATTCTAATATCTTAGAGACACCATTAAACTAGAACTTGTAAGTAGAAAAGCGAAAGGGACAAGGATTCTGAACTGGCATAATTTCAAATTAGGTGTAACAAATATGGCGTAGTTCTAAATTAAGTTTGGCGGAATTCCAAACTAAGCGAAATGTTTGGGATAGTTCCAAACTAAGCGCAAGGTTCGAAACTTAACCGTTCGGTAACTCTTTTCAAAATACGATCAGGTAAGAGTTTGCGCTGCTTTGGTAGAGCAAGACACACTTAGAGCATAACACCAGGATAAATCTCTGACCTCTTATCTAGACATCGTATTCTGCTAAGGTGAGCCTAGTTGTGAGAAGTGATAAACCAATACGTTACAAAAGGTAAAATCTCAATCCAATTTACCTTAAAAGCAAAATAAATCCAACTTTGGGTATTGTCTACCACTCCACCTTTCGGTAACTCCTCAAATTAATTCAATTGGATAAGTCTGGTTCTGAAGAGTGAATAAGCTCGGCGGTACAAATATGGATCCTAAATCACAAGTTTTTATTAAATTCAATTCTAAGAGAAGTGAAATTAAAGGACCTGCACAAATTCAAAGAAATCTTAAATTAACAAGCCAGAAAGCTAAATTGGAACAAGTATAAGCAAAAAGAGTGAGTAGTTAAGACTAACTTTCACAAGTACAATATGCTCCAATGTCACAACCCGAATTTCGAATAAAAGAAATTTGAATCCGGAACGCGATAACTCAACAAATCGCCCAAATGCTTAGAAACTTTTTCTCCATTTAAACTAAGCAATACACTGAGTCTACACATGTCAATACAGACTCACTCCGTAGAGTCATATATTACATTACACAAGTTTATTAATTAAGTTGCATAGCAAAATAATAAGTAAATGTCCATCAGAGCTCACTACACAACAGAAGTCTTAACAACAGTAAAGCCACAAAATAGCTTCCTACCCGTACAGCTGCTACTAGAAACTCAGCCTCACCCGTGATTACCCAAACCTGCAGGATTAGCTTCTACACCATTGAATAGTGCACCGAGTTGCCATACAACAGACCCGGTAAGCCTTTGAAAGCTTGTATGAGTAAACTCAAATACAAATAGTCAAAGACCACACAACTCAGACGAATAACGAGGCAAACCGTTCATCTCGAAGAAAATAACTGTCACGCCCCTGATTTTACACACATGAAAATCGATATATATAACCCCATAATTATATATGCGTGAACGTTCAGTCATCAATACAAAATACCTGAATCTTTTTCCCTTAAACTTACACACATATTGATGCCCTGAACCCTCAAAGTTAATATACACTCGCTCCAAAGAGTTATATATTACACAAGCTTACGAATTAAATTGTCAACAACAAGATAAACGTAATGCTCCTCAGAGCTCACTACAACGGAAGTCCAAATAACGGTGAAGTCACAAAATTGGCTTCCTACCGTAAAGCTGCTAGCTCGCTGCCTCAACCTCGATTACCCTAACCTGCAGGATTAACCCCTACACCGTTGGAATGGTGCACCGGGTTGCCACACAACAAACCCGGTAAGCTTTTGCAAGCCCGTATGAGTAACTCAAACCACACACAACTCACTCCAAAGATAAGGAAAACAACTCACGCTTTGATTCCTTAAAAACACGAAATAAAGGAGAATAACTCACACTTTAATTTCCTTAAAAACACGAGACATAGAAAACAACTCACACCTTGAATTCTATCAGTTGTACCATAAGCGTACCATAGAAAACACTCACACCTTGATTTCTATCAATTGTACCATAAACGTACCATAGAAAACAACTCACACCTTGATTTCTATCAATAAAACATAGAAAACAACTCACACCTTGAATTCTATCAGTTGTACCATAAACGTACCATAGAAAGCAACTCACACCTTGATTTCTATCAATAAAACATAGAAAACAACTCACACCTTGAATTCTATCAGTTGTACCATAAACGTACCATAGAAAGCAACTCACACCTTGATTTCTATCAAATCGTTAATAAGGAAAACAACTTGCACCTTGTCCCCTTAAAAACCATTAATAAGGAAGCAACTCACACCTTGTTCCCTAAAAATACGTAATGTCATGAGTTGTCAATAACCAATTCCCGTTACCCCATGAATTACCTATATGGCAGACAGATTAGAGCTCTAACTGAAAAACGTAACCACTCGTCCGGCCAAAGACGTGGTCACCAGATATTCTGCCCAAGGTCTCAGACCTTCGATCCTCGGGCCGCACTGTCCCTTGGAGCAAAACATTAAAGGAGTCGCACTGGACCCAAAATGTTACACAAATCGCAACGCTTTTGAAAACAATCGAAATCATCATCTTCCATAATCATTGTTTTCCGAAAAAGCCATAACACAAAACAATAAAAAGCATCAATTCATGCCTATTGTTTTCATACACAAATCTCAACGCTTTTCAAAACAAATCGAAATCAATCATTTCCACAAATCATTTGTTTTCCAAAAGCCACACCCCAAAACAATAAAAAGCATCATTTCATGCATATTGTTTTCATAAATCCACAAACCACCAAAACATATATATTTCACGTAAACATATATCTATACGTAGTTATCCGTGCAGAAATGCCTACTAATACATGACTACGTATGTATATATATACATCCCATAATATATATATACACACACATGGTCATCTACTCAGAAGTACCACTAATACCATCTATAGTTTGCAGTTAATAAATAACTCTCAAAACAATAAGGGTATTCCCGTTCGTGAAATGAACTTCGTGAGATTACTCACCTCGAAACTCCCGCTGCGTCTTCAATTCAGAACAAGGCAACCAATCCACAAAATAGCTGTCCAAGGGGTACTACGTCACGTACCTAAGGAATTACAGCTCTCATTCAGTCAACGAATCATAAGGGATAACGTTCGAAAACCCTAAATCGAACCAAAATTCTCAAGGTGACGCCAAATGAGGCGAAACCACATCCGAGACCTCCCAAAGTCTTCGGAATACGTCCACGATCGATGTGACCAAACCACAAGTCGATCGGACGCTCAAATCCTCACGGATCAAATAAATCGATCGGTATGAAACTGCAAAAATCATAACAATTCCATACGAACTCCAAAATTTGCATATTATATATCGAAACGCTCGTATCAACGAGTAGAACATATATAATACCAAAAACAGTCCCTTAAGTGGCCGGAACACCGCCGGAACCCCACCACAGACGGTGGTGCACCGCCGCCGGCCAAAACTCAAAATCTCCCAAAACTCCCAACATCAAAAAGCTTCATCTAAGCATGCTTGTGAACTTTCATAACTGGATCGAAGTCAGAAAACAAGCTTAAGGGATCAAAAACTCACAAGCCGTGAACAGTGATCCAATCCGAGTTGATCGAGTTTTCACGTAAACCGGTCGAAACAAACACCAAGGATCGACCAGTGAGCTTGTTCTGAACTCAACCCAAGAAAATCGAAGCCGCGCCGACGTCGGAACTGTGTTTTCCGGTCGGGTCCGATTTCTTCGATCTGCACCGCCTTGAACTGCCACCGAGACGGAGAATCGCCGTAAGAGAACACCAGAGGGACGATCAGACGGCGGAGGCGATCCTGTCTGGCCAAGTTTCACGGCCGGAGACCGCCGCAGTCGGCCGGAAAAGTCGGGTCGGAACGCCGGGTTCGGGTCGGGTCAGTCGGTCTTCTTCGACTCTGAGGGCGCGGACGAGAGAGAAAGAGAGAGGAAAATTATTTCCGGAAACGGAAATGAGGAAATGAATATATTTTTTCTGATTTTTCCTATAAATACCAAAATGGAAACTTCTTTCCATAGTCATAACTTCCTCATACGAACTCCGATTTCCGCGTTCCACATATCCACAAACTCGTATCGACGCGCTCTACAACTTTCGTGAAGGAAGTTTTCGGAGAATCCCAACAAATAAAAAGTCAACTTTTGTCAACCCCCCTAAAACCATACTTTTTAAATAATTAATTCGTCCGAAACACTTCCGCTCCGTCCACGAGCCACGAAACCGTCCAACAATCATAAATTAGATTCCAGAAATTCCTCGGAAAATGAATACGAATTTCCGGGGCATCACAATAACTCACACCAAAATCACGAGGAATCCACCGATTCAAGTGAAGGAAGCAACACACACAAATCCTGAGGAAAACCTTTTCAACTCAAGGTAAAGAAACACACACCATGATTCCTAAAAAAAAAAAACAATATTCTTTTCCCAAAAGAAACAACATCAGTCACACCGTGACAAAATCATATAAAATGTTAACCTAACAATTCAATATGAAACTCTGATCCAACCTCGATAATAAAAGAAAGTACACCCTGAAACTCTCTTTTAAAAAACATACCCATAAGTGTCATAACACAAAGTTATACCTATGACAGTACATTGGCAAACAAACTAAAGTTTTAACTTATCGTAACCACTCACCCGACCAAAGGCGTGATTCCCCATATATTGCATGAAGTCACAACCTGTGACCCCGGATACATTTAAACGAATCGCACTGGACCCAAAATGTCACTCAATCACCAAAAAGGAGAAATCACAACATGTGACTCCCAAATCAAACACTTTTCAAAACAACAAAAAATACCATTTCCCACAACATATTGTTTCCCGAAAAGTCATCCCCCAAAACAATAAGATGAACTCACTCACAAACATTGCTTGCCTCACAAAAAATCCACCAAAACATATATATTTCAAGTAAATATATATATAGATATATATATATATGGACACACAAATAGTCATTCACTCAGGAAAGCCACTAATACCAACTATAGTCCACAATCGTAAAACTCAAGAAAATCATTTTTATAATTAAAATCTCATTTTAACTTACCTATAAACAGTACACGATCAAGTTCATATAATTTAAAACAAATAGTTATTTCCAAAAAATAATTTCACAATTTAGTGAATAATAATCCAAAATAATAAGTGAATTCTGTTCCTAAATGAACCATGTGAGATTGCTCACATCTAAATCTAGCTGCGTCTTCTCTCACAGCCAAGATAACGTACAGAACCCTCTCAGTCAAGCCACGTAAGTAAAATAAGGTCTCAACTTAGTACACGATTAAAACAAGAACAGTTACGGTTCGAACTGAGCACTTGAACCAAAAACCGAAGATTTCGTCAATCAAGACAAAACTTCATCTGAGACATCCCAAGGTCTTTGGAACACTTCTAGAATCAATTTTTCAAGATTATAAGACAATTCAACAGTCGGATCCTCAAGGATCACAAACCGAGAAAACCAAAATTACGTAAATCTAGCATGCTTTGAATAATCACAACATGACCCCATGATATATCAACTAGCTCATATCGACGAGTAGGTGAGAACCTTGAAAATAGAACCCAAAAACCTAGCCTGATGCTCTGCCATGTGCTGCGGGCTGTGGCTGAGCTTAGGCTCCATGCGACGTCGGCAACCCCCAAATTGGGCCATGAAACCTATGTCAAAAAGTTCATCTCAATATGTACAACAACTTTCACAACTAGCACAAAGTCAGAATCTAAGCCATTTGACAGGAATTTAACTCGAAAGCTCAAGAAATCGGTGAAACCCGAATTTGTATTTTTGATTGATTCTTCCTCCTCGCATCGAATTGGTTCAAGCTACTTGGAGAGGATGATCAGCATCTCCTGACCAGAAATGACTGGTAGAGCTACCATAGGTGGCCGGAGGATGAAGATATCACAGCGGATCGAAAACCCACCGCCACCTTGCTGCGTCGTCATCCTAGCGGCGAATCATCGTCCACCACCACCACAGATCGAAGGAGAATGAAGTGGCGGTTTGAATGGGACCGATGGTAGCCGGACTGCGAAGATATGATCGAAAAACGAAAATGGGTTGGACACTGCTTGGGAGAGAATCTCGGATCCGGATTTCGTTTTTTGGAAAATTAGGATTTTCCGATATTTTTCCCAAATTTTTCTATTTATAACCAAAATGGAAACTTTTTCCAATGGCCATAACTTCATCATACGAACCCCGATTT
>JANPXK010000590.1:0-23394 GCA_024704745.1 Rosa lucieae
CCGGAGCTGGTGAAAACCATAACGAAACCAAAAACAAAAAAAGCCACTGGAGGTCATTGGACCAAGCACAATCGGAAGCTGGCGCCGGCAATGGTGGGTTAATCAATTTGGCTGGAGGAGACGTAGTCGTCGATGAACAGAAACTGGCAGCACCTTCGATCTGAATCAAATAGGAGAGAGAAACTCCGATCAAAATCAAATCAAGCTTTTAAGTTTTGGAATTTCTAATAAAGAGAGAGAAAATTGAGCTCTGGGATTTTGAATATAAAGTGTATAAACGTGAATTGCTTTTAGGGGCAGAATCGGAATCAAAAAAAATGAAAAAATGACTTTTTTAACATTACCTACCTCATTATTCATAAGGATTAAATTAATATTAATACAATTCATTATGGACCTTTTTATCAAGTGGGAAACTAGGTGACCTTTTATCATTTCACACTCTAATGTGACATTTTCAATCATTTCCCTTACAAACTATTATAACTGTCACGTATAAACACGTTCAAAATACGATGAAAACAAAAACAAAAGTAAAATAATTTACATGTGCAGCTGAAAACATTTGTTTATGTCAAGCTTTTTCTTAGGCGGAATATTCTAGATTTTGTTTTTTCACTTTTCCGAACATAAAATAGGCTTGGAGTCGGTATTAATATATCCGATCCTGAGAATACCATTGTTGTGCACCTCGTTATAAATGTGATGAGATACTAAAAATTTGAGGCATATGGACTGAACAAATACTAATTTTCCTCCGTAGATCTATCTCGCTCTTCCGTGTCTCTTCTCCCTTTCTCTCTTTTTCCTCTCTCAAGGATCGCGATATGGTCAGATCCATTAGGCGATACTATCTAGCGGTGGACTATGGGTACGTCAATCATAGATCTTCAACAATTTTGGTGCTTCAATGGTTTCATAAGATCGAGTTGCCCACGTCGTTATAAATGTGACTAGATATTAGAAATTTGAGGTAAATGGACTGTACAAATATTAATATATATATATATATATATATATATATCTCTCTCTCTCTCTCTCTCCCCTCCTCCCTCTCTCCTCGTCCTCCTCCTTTCCACTCTTCTTTCTCTCTCAAGGATCATGATATGGTCAGATCTATGAGGCGATACTATCTAGTGGTGGCCTATGGCTTTATAAGAGTTTGCAATTCTGGTAATTGGTCTCTTAGCTAACTTATCGGATGGTTTTGAAGTTCAAAGCTATTATACTTCATTCAAAAAACTTGAGAAATGTGGCCTGCTACAATCATGTATATCCAATATGTCACTTATGTATATAGCAACATTTTCTTTGATGCAACAGTATCAATTATCACCATAGATGGAAAAAAATTTAAGTACTGAATGTCAAATACTATATCTATACTATTATTAAGAGAAGAGGATTTGTTAGCCAAAATCAAAAAATTTGACAGAAATGACCTTAGAATATTAAAAAACTTTGACAATTAATTAAATCACAAGGGCAATTATGACATTTATAAAATATACTTTTATTATTAAAAAAAAAAAACCTCACAACCCACTTTTTACTCCCACTATCTTCTCTCTATAATGACAGTTTTCTTTTTTATTTTAAATAAAATAAAATAAAAAATACTTGCACATGCAGAGCATTTGTGAATGACTAGTCTTAGCTAATGGAATAGCCATGCCAATTTATATCTTCAATTTATCATAATTTCGGAAAAAAGGTTAGTGAAACATAATTTGTTCATTCCAATTTCCAACTCACTCAAGTAGGACGACTTCGGCAAAAGCATAGGGATATAAGAGTAAAGTCCGCCAACATAATTCCGAGTTGGTCTAACCGCTCAAATAAAGCCAAACCCCGGCCAGAAACGAACGAAATAGAAGCACAACCCCCGCACTTCTGCATGAAATTGAAATTAGGTGGCAGAAACCTCGACTACGCGTCGGTGTTCTACTCTGCCCTCAGCCAAAAGGACCTTTAACCTTACGCAATTCACGAAGCTGGATCAGGGTCCGACTTAGCTCTGGGATATCCGAGCCTACGCCCACCACCGGCACAAACAGCAGTATAAATGTGACCAGCTTCTCAACCAGTGGTCATGCAAAACACACACTAGCTCGTTGCTGAGTTCGAGAGAGCAAGAGGTCTGACCAGAAGAGATCTTATTCTTCTGCCTCTCTCGGTGTATAATCTTACCTTTTGCTGGCTAGTTCCTACTCTTTTGCTTTTGCCTCTTAGGTCTTTGTCTTCTCGATCGATCTTGTTCTTCATTTCTTAATCTCTGATGCTTCTCGCGCAGGTGTTATTATAATGGAGAGTTCAAGCAGTGAAAGCTTGGAGGTGCACTATGCCAAAAAGTCCTTCAGACGACACGCATCAGACGACATAAGTTTTGTTTTGTGTCGTCTGAGTTTTTCAGACGACATAATTTTCTTTTCTGTCGTCTGAATATACACTAAAACCATACTGGTTTAATTTAGAAAAATGGTGAGCATTCAGATAACATATTTGTGTAGTTGTAAAAGGTGGTGATTTCCTATCTCAAATTTAGATAAATGGTGAGCATTCAGACAACACTTATATGTTGTTTGAAAAGATGGGAAAAAACCCTAGCAGAAATTTTAGATTTCCCTCCAACAAGTTGAGTCTTTTCCCTCTTAAGCGCCCAAACCTTATAGTTAACTAATCAATAGGGTGATATTTAGACAACATATAAGTGTTGTCTGAAAAGGTGAGTTTGACTTTTTTTTGTTTTAGGTCTCTTTTGGAATAACATAAACCCTTCGTGTTTTTTTTCATTCCCACAAATTCTGTCTAAAAATCTCTCTCCTTCAGGCTTCAGCAAAACCCGGCCCCGTCTTCCTCTCCATCTCTCTCATTTCCTTCCCCAAACCCCGCAACCTCCCCAACAGCCACCGCAATCACTTTCAATCAAAAACCAACTGCCGTCACCACTGGGCGTGGCAAACCCACCTAAATCTAGTCGCTAACCCTAATCCCTCATTCCCTCAGCCTCTATTGGAGATTTTGACTGTCCCTGACCCTCAGCCTCTCTTCGACTCACTCCCTCTGTCCCTCAGTTTCAGTCACCGCCGACCCACCGCAAAGTTCGACGGTTCGGCCTTATCTCTAAGCTAGCTCTAACCTCTCAGTCAGTCATCTCACTCCCTCAGCCTCTCTAAGCTAGCTCCTATTCGTAATCTCGAACCGCTGAACCGCCGACCCACGGCTTTGCTTCGACCCACTGTAAGTAAACCTTCTCTCTATACTTCATTGTTGGGATGTTGGTCTCCGACCCATCGATCTCCAGTTAATAGATTTGATTATTTGAAATTTCATCTCACAACTCTCAATCTCCCTCAGTCCCTCATCTGAAATGTTGTTGGACAAGGAGGTGGCGAAGGAGGTGACGAAGGCGGTGAGGAGGAGTTGTTGGAGAAGGAGGTGACGAAGGCGGCGGAGTCGCTGTCGTCTTGCACACTTAACCCCACGAACCCAACACATCCATTTCTCCAGAATGCACTCAACTCCTCCATCGTCGATTCCAAGACCAGTGTGTCGTTTCTGTAGGTCCTGGCAGGGACTCGGCGATTTCTGGGATTTGGGTTGATCCCTCTCTTATGGCAGTCCCTTGACTTTAAGTCAGAAACCCTAAAGGGGTTCCACGACTTCAGCCTCTCGCCTCTCTTTTCTTCTCTCGACCTATCATTTCAGTCTCTCTCTTTCTTCTCTGGCCTCTCGCCCTCTCTTTCTTCTCTTCGTCAATCTTCTCAGTTTTCTCTTTGTCATCGAGAATTCGAGATCGTCAAGGAGACTGCCAAAGACTGGAAGGGTCTTCAGTCCTCTCAGTTTTCTCGTCGTCTCTGGTCTCCGCCGCCGCTCCGGTCATCTAGGCCCTCAAAGAGCTAGATTGCGACCGCAAGGCCACTTCTGCAGATCCAGAGCCTCTCTCTCAAGTACTCTCTATCTCTATATCTGTATATATCTATACATCTTTTTACCTTTGTTTGATTCTAATTGATATTAATAGTTTTGTAATTCGTAAAAATTGAGATGAAGGTGTTCGCTGCAGATCCAGCTTTACTGCTGAAGACATCAAGCAGCCCAGGTACGTTTTGCTTTCTATGATTAATTTTCTTATTGTGTGGTTACATATGGCCAAAGTTTGTGGCTTTATAATCGATTACTGCTATTGATCTGTAAATTCATGCTCTGTATTTCTATTTTACCATGTGGCTTTCGAATTTTGAATCTTAACAATAGTGTTTTCTATTATGTAATTTTGGGTATCTGCTTTTGATGAATATTTGGTTTCAATTTTCTTCTGGGTTTGTTTTGATTTTGTGCTGGTATAAACTTAATGGCAGGGAATCTGGGGTTGTAAAGGTGCAGTCAAGAAAGAAAGCAAATATCTTTTTAAAACGTTCGTGTTCAGCTAAAGCAAAGGTAAAAAGCCAAACCTAGATTCCAGTTTCTTCAATTTCAGCTTCAAGATATGATCTTTTAAGATTTTGCTCTGTTTTGTTTTTTTTTTATTGATCATATGGCAATAACGAAGAGGACTTAGAGAGAATTGCTCAACAGGAACAGGTTCTCCAGTTTACAAGGTTAGATCTGATTGAGTTTTTCTTTTTGGTACATTTAGATCTGATTGAGTTTTGAGAACAGATGTAGACTTGTTCTGCTTTCTCTATTTTTTATGTAATTGAGAATTTTTGCTCTATGTTATAAAGTTCCTACTTTCTCTATGTTCATATTTAATTTTATTAAATAGGTTAGTTGGTGAAGAACTGGAATCAATTATAGAGAAGGTGGTTCCGCTGGCAACATCACCTTTAATTGATTGCATTCATTAAGGATTTAGCATATTTATGTTTTGTTCATGATTCGGTGTGCACAACTGCACATGCAGATACATGTATTCTCTATTTGTTATGTCAAGATCAGCAACCTTTATTCTAGGGTTTGTTTGTTATGGGTATGGATATTTCTGTTGCCTTTGGCTATTCTAATGTGGTTTTTGTTAATTTCTATTTAATTTAAGGTTTTGATTTTCTGGGTGTTAATATTTTGAGAAAGTTGTAGGTTTTCATGCATGTCAACTGAGTTAAGTTCTTAGTTGTCTTAAGAAAGTGAAGATATAAGATTTCAGGTTTTGGTTTTATTGTTTGTTGGTAGTCTAAGAAAGTCCTGGTGAATAAAGTCATATAGTTTGTTTCTTTGTGAATGGTTTTTGTGCTTCTGTTCTCTGATCAAGTTGCTTTAGTGTAAACAGGAAGTGTCTTCTGGGTGATTAAGCAAAGAAGAAAAAGACAACTCTGTGTCTTTATTTATTTGGGAATCTTTTCAAACACATTTCTGTCTAAATTAATCAGGTAATTAAATAGTAACTTTATGTTTCATATTGGATTGCTAGGAAAAATATCAAGATGCTGCTATTTCATGATTTCAAGGTTATCGTCGTTAAACACAGAGAACTAGATCATAGAACAAGTTCATATGTAATGAAATAGATACTGTTATTACGTATATATACAAAAGATTCAAGTGCATTTCATGAAAATTGAAAAAGTGATAACTCTCTTTTGATGGAAAGATCAAAATGTTTAGCAGTTGTTGAATGTATCGTATTAAACCTCAAAATTTAAGGAATTTTTCTCAAATCTGAAATCGCTTGGATACTCTAAGAGGACCTCTATTTTTTTTTTTTTTTTTACTTGAATCAACTATAGATTTTCTTGAGTGAACTATTGATAACTTATACAGTATACTTAATAAACTACTTTGTTTATTCTCTCCTGTGATGATGAATGAAGTCATATGGTTTGTTTCTTTATGAATAGTTTCTATATTTTTGTTGTGTCATCAAGCTGCTTTGGTGTAAACAGGAAGTGCCTTCTCGGTGATTGAACAAACAAAAAGGAGACAACTTTGTGTCTTTGTTTGTTTGGCTATTGTTAATCAGACAACATTTGTGTCTAGGTTAATCAGGTAATTACATCTGTATCTTTCTTTTTTCAAATTTAGTAGTCTTCAAGAATAGATTTTCATATCTTTTGCTTTTGGTTATATGAGATTTTTATAAAATTTGTTCTTAGTTTGTTACACTATTCTACACCTTCTTACATGTGATTTTTATTTGATTTATAATATCAGATTCATATTTAATGTATTTGCTATACATTAATTTTATGATTGTCAATAGGACAAATCAATCTTTCTTTGTTTTGGAAAAGGTAGATATCATGATTTTGATTGATAACATTGATTAGAACAGATTGAATACCTAACCTTGATACTACTTAATTTCTGAACTTTACTGTGTGTGAAAACAAAAACCTCTGTTGATTCTTTGTTTTCTTAATTAAAATCGTTTATATATGAAATTTAGTCCGATTCTGTAGCTTTTGCTCTACTTTTTGGATACTTCCAACAACTAAACTCTTTTGGTACTGTTAAACACAACAAAATAAACTAAAAGAAATATTAAAAAATATCTGGTTTTTAATCTGATTTATGTTTGTCATTTACTAAACTATGATTCTTTTCTAATGCAACTTCTGTTGTGTTTCTTGGACTGTTTGGATTTGGTCAGAGAAAGTTTGTGATAACCAAATTATAATTTGAAAACAGGTAAGAACATTGCTCAATCTGTCATTTTTGTGTATCAATTCTGGTCTCAGGATTTCAATTGAATTAATGGTTAGGTATCCCCACGTTTTAGCCAACATTGAGATTTTTGTTCATTTATGTTCAATGATGGCACTTATGCTTGCATTTTGTTTAAGATTTCTCAAAAAATATGTAACTAGCTGAGCCAATGTGGGATAAAGTCCTATCACTGTTGAGGACTTCATCTCGGATGAGCTAATAAAATTGATCTATGATAAGAATGTAATTTGCTGCCCTTATTAAAGGTTTTGGTTTCTTAGCATTAAGCTGCAACTCGGACATGGAATGTTTCATAGTAGTTAATATAATGATGTCAGCTATATTGTGTATGCTTTTGAATTTAGTCCTTAAATAATATTTTGTTAGCTTCAAAACCCGTGGCAAAGCACGGGCACAATTTCTAGTTTCTACCAATAAAATAGAGCTCAAGAGACTGTTGAACCCTCGTCCATTAATTAAAAATGCAGAGTAATGCATGATTATGCTAACTGGGGCAACTGAAACTCGCCTGCTAGCCATATTTTATTGTAAATTTATATATTTCATTGGGTGCATCACTCTTGATGACACAGGTTATCTGTTGGGACAAGTTAATGAATTAGATCTTTTTAAGTACTTTTCAAATTACAAAATATGGAACTTTATTTGTCTAGCTAATTAGTTACTTTCAGTTTATATATTCTAGGGATGCATATCTTTTATCATCAACATGTGGTTTTTTTTTTTTTTTAATAGCTTCAGGTTGAGTCCTTGATCTTTCCCCAAAATCTAGCAGGGTCTCAAGCTAATGCTTCTTCTGATGCTGGAACCCAGCTCCCTATCCAGTGGAGATGTCTGTACTCTGTAGCTTTATTTCTTCAATATTTGGGTAAGTACAGGTGGCCATACAAAACAAGAAAATGCTGAAGGGTAACTTCAAGTTCACAGCCTGTTGTATTTCTTCAATATTTTGTTTATTATTCTGCTAAACTGCTTTGTCCTTGGTTGCATGATATCTGATCCAACAAAACAAGGATATAACTTCATTCTATGTGCATATTATCTGCAGGGTTATGCATATATACTCACGCAGCCTGGAATACCTTCCGTTTTCTATGACCACTTCTATGATTCGGGTGATTCAATTCATGATCAGATTGTGAAACTGGTACAGCAGTGTAGCTAGGTAGTTCCTTTATTAATTTGTCTGCAGATTCAGATTAGTAGATATGAGACATTTTGAACTGATCGATGCTCATGATTAGGTTGTGTACATAAGACAATGGTGGATTAATAGAAATTGCAATGAATGATTTTGGATGTGGGTTTCATACTTTCATGAATGGGCAATTTTAATTTCCAGAATGCATGCATACCAATTGTAACAGGGGACTACTAATATGTGTTATCTCAAATTGCAAGCTACAACAAAAGCACACCAAAATGTGTGGTTGCAGCTAAACAAAAACAACACAAAAATCAAATAGAAGTCTATTGTCTTTTTGGTATTGGGACGACAGAAAATTGTAGTCTAAAGGGCAAAACAACAACATAAGTTAGACGAAAGTGTTGGCTAAAACGTATAATAACAACAAATAAATGTGGTTGGAATCAATCACAGACAACATAAAAAGACCTCATAAAAGACCTTTCATACAACACTTAAGTGTCGTATGTATGTACCCTAGAACGACACTTAATTGTCCTCTGATGCTCTTTATGACCACATATAATTTCGTTAAAGTAAATTAGCACAACCTTTAAATGTTGTTGTATGAGAGAAGACACTACATAAGAGTCTTCATATTTCTTATTTAAGGGCATTCAGACCACATAAATAAGTCTTGCAAATATGCTTCACACAATAGTATTTAAAAAATACTGTGGTTGTTTTGTTTTCAGACATACAAAACTATTGTTTGAATGCTTTTAAAGAAACATATCACAATGTTCCCAAAATGCAAAACTCATCAGACGACACAAGACTTTTATTTTTTTATGTCGTCTTATGTCGTCTGAAAAATCAGACGACAGAACACTTCTGTCGTCTGATGCCCCCAAGAGACGACACCGTACTAGACGACACATTTTTGTTCGTTCAGACGACAGAACAGTTCTGTCGTCTGATGCACTTTTTGGCATAGTGGTGTCAGAGGAAGCTGGCAACATGCCAGAGGACGAGCGATCCTCTTCCACCTCCTTGACGACTGTTTTGAGCCCCGAATGCCGAATCTGTCAGACGGAGGACTCCATCGACCACACGGAGGCTCCTTGACGGTGCAATGGCACCCTAAAGGTATATATATATGATATACACCGTACCACATGATACAGATGCATGCATATAGTAGATTACTCGTATACGGGGCTCCGTGCGAATCAATATGATTTACGTTTCTTTATTTTGATATGCGCGCAGTTTGCGCACAGAGATTGTATCCAGCGATGGGTCAATTCTCATTTCAAGATTACTTGTGAGATCTGTAACCAGGTACATACATAACCTGCGCACAGAAAATACGTACATTAGTACTTGTTTTGGATAATACGTACCAATATTTAATTGTGTTTAATTTTGTCTGAAACATGGTAGTTTCAGTGGCGGAACCAGGATCAAATTCCTGTCTAGGCTAATTAGCAGGGCACAATATATATATATATATATATATATATATTGAGGTTTGGAACTCAGTAGGAGGCTCATTCTCACGCCTTTATTATTTTGGATCAAAACATACAACGGAGGGGACATAAAACCAAACCCCGTAAATTAAAAACTACAAGCATACATTTGTTGTAAAATAACAATAAACTATATATAATTCTAATGGGTTTGTGAAAGGAACACTCACTTATTAAATAAGACAGGCTAAAGAAAATCAAGTTAGTAACACTAACCAGATGGAAAGGGCATCAACAGCAATCTCAGTATTCTGCATAACCTCAGACACTATCACCAAAAATCAAAATAAAAACTCTCCAATCTGCAACACAAAATGCACATCTTTAAATAAAAAAACAATCACAAGTTCACAACATGATCAGAAGCCAAAGAAAGCATCAAGAAATCCCAAAGCCCAACAAAAGCTCATATTACATACTTACATCACTGACCATCAGACCATGATCAACAAAGAGTCAAAGACATCACTACATCAGTCAGTAATTCTAACTAAAAATGCATTCATGATTCCTGAATCATAGCCTATTATCGATTTATCGGATTAGCCTATGAGATAGCCATCCACCGACTGACATGGAATCAAGATCCTCAGGACCTCACTCACCTCAGCTAACAAGATCCTCACGACCTCACCGACCATGAATCAAGATCCTCAAGAGTCAGGACCTCAGCCAACAAGATCCTCACCGACCATGAATCCACGATCAAGAATCAAGATCCTCAGGACCTCCGACCTCAGCTAACAATCTAACATGGAATCTCTCTCTCTCTCCTCTCTCCTCTCTCCTCTACCTCCTCCTCTCTCTCTCTCTCTCTCTCTCTCTCTCTCTCTCTCTCTCTCTCTCTCTCTCTCGCCCTCCCCCTCCCTCTCATCTCTCTCTCTCTCTCTCTCTCTCTCTCTCTCTCTCTCTCTCTCTCTCTCTCTCTCTCCTCTCTCTCCCCTCCCGCCCTCCCTCCCTCCCTCCCTCCAAACTCCCTCCCTCCCTCCCCCAAACCTTAACCTCCCTCCCCCAAACCTTAACTCATACATAAAAGTCCAACTCATAACCAGTGGTAATCCCTCCCTCCCCCAAACCTTAACTCATACATAAAAGTCCAACTCATAACCAGTGGTAGCAAACAAAATCGACATTAGGCAAAAGGAGATCTGGGGTTTCTTTAAGGAAACTCCATTTGGAAAAACAGAGCAGGAAGAAGAAGTGAAGAACAGAGGAGATCGATAGAGCCTAAGATTCATACCTTGTTTCAATCGATAAGTCCATAACCTCCATCGAAACACTAGAGTAGACTGAGGCTGTGAGGCTGTGACTGTGACTTTGTGAGCTGTTGTGGGAGCTGGGAGCAGACGAATACACGGGACTTCTACATATAATTTTTTTTTCTTTGGGCTGATATGGGCAGGAGGTAGAGATATATGTAGACTTAAGGGTTTTTAGCCCAAAATGTTGTCTAGGCTTGAGCCCATACAGCCTACTACGTCTTTCCGCCACTGAGCAGTATGAGGGTGGTTATAGAGTAACGGTGCCGCCACCTGCAACGCGGCCGCAGCCTACGAGGAGGGAGATTGAGGAGATTAGGAGGGTGATGGAGGAGGCTGAAGGTTGCATGCAGCGGCAGCAAGAGCAGAATTATACCTCGCTCGACTTAATGCAGCAAACAATACCGTTTTAAGTCGAAGTGCTCTTTGCCGCATTGCTATCCTCGTTGTAAGCCACCCTAAATTGATTGCTTAATTAAATTCATCAAATAAATGACAAAACGAAATCTTATATATCTATACATATAATAGCTCGCGGTTTTTCTGTTTGTTGTTATAGGTTATCGGTTTTTACATTCTGATCATAGCGAGTAACGTAGGCGGCGGCCTTCTGATTCGGATTGGACAGCCTTCACCTTCACCTCGGCCTCAATTATCTCCTCAATTCACCAGGGATAATAATAGTCCAGGGTTAGTGTGGCCGGAGTTACATTTGCATCTCCTTTTCTCAATTAATTATCTTTTTATGAACTCACTTTTCCATCTCTCGTCTGTCTATTGTTTCAATTACGCAGTGATTGGCGTTTGTGGGGTTGAGAACAGCATATAGTAATTAATGCTTATATATGTTGCTGTGGTCGTAAATTGAAATTGACTATTAATCTACATAATATAACACAATCCTTTTTTAAAAAAAATAAAAAATTGTGCAGCGTGATTATTGTTATTTCATTAAGATTAACATCACAGTTCATCATTATGATGGTAGTCTCTCTAAACAGGTTTTGGCTTGCAAGTGCATGGGTGGGTAAGGACGGCCTGACAAATTAAAACAACCGTTTAGTCTTCATCTTCGATTTACTGAATCATCCGAACAGGAGGGGATTTCGAGTCGGAGGCTGATCAGCCCCCGTCAGAATCGCAATGGCATTGCAGTTGATGGATAACTGAAGATCTGTGTATCTATGTATGACCATGATCGATGATATGTGTAGGTTGAATTGATAGTTTGATATCGAGTCGGAGGCTGATCCGCAACCGTCAGAATCGGAGTGGCATTGCAGTTGATGGATAACTGAATATCTGTATCTGTGTATGATCATGATGAATATGTGTAGGTTGTATTGATAGTTACGTGCTGGATTGGTATGAGCAATGATGGTTGCAAAGAGCAGCATGCAATTGATGCTTCAAGTACTCGATAATCGGTTCCATCAAATGTAAATCATGCAATGTAATGTAGTGACTGATGAGTTATGTACTTCCGCCTCCTTGTCTTTGTAATGTAGTGACTGATGAGTTATAGGCAAAAATATACGTTATAGTGAAACTGAAACTTGTGTATTTTGTTTGTGGATGCCTATTTTCATTGAATATACATAGTTTCATCATAATGTATAAATTTTTCACGTACATTCAATTTGGTTTTCATGCTAAGTAATGACAAAATTTTACATACAATTTTTCACATTTTAAAAGTAAGATTTTAAGTTTGTCAGAATCTAGATGATGAGTGATGACATACTAACATGCACATCATCACAATTTTCCACATGCTATTACTGAATAACGACAAAGTCATATATAATAGTGAAATTACGTATATTCTGTTTGTAGATGTCTATTTTTACTGAATATACATAGTTACACTGTAATGTATAATTTCTCCACGTGCCATTCTATTTGCATTTTTCGTATTAAACAATAACAGAATTTTACATATAATACAATTTACTCTCAGGTCGACTTTCGCTCTACTAGGGTTTTTTCCCTAGCTGAAGGACTGATCGAGATTGGTGTAGTGATGGCGGCGGAAGGTGCAGCGACGTCTCTCGCCTTGTCGGAGGAGGTCATAGTGAGCCTGGTTGGGGGCGGGGATGTGATCCATGATCCATTCTTTTACCTATATGGGTGTTTGCTAACCAAGAAACCGGTGGTTATTCCATCGTTCTCGGCAGCGATGTCCGGAATATGGCAGCTGAATGAGCGGGTTTTGATCCGTGAAGAAGAGGTGCGATCTTTGTGTTCCAATTTAAGGAGCAGGAGGTGAAGCATCGTGTTCTTCATGGCGGGCCCTGGTATTACAGTAACTCAATGTTGTTATTGGCTGATTATGATGGTGTTGGGGCACTGGTAGAGGTTCCTTTGCACTCCCTAGAGGTGTGGGTGGTGGTGATAGGTCTGAGAGTTGCCATGCGCAACGAACGGGTTCTCACCCCCTTGGTAACATGATGGGAGCCTTTGTCAAGGCGGATCGTGTGGCGCTGCAACGAAAGGAGGCTATCGAGAGGATTCAGTTGATCCATGATGTGCGCCACCGAGTTTGGGCTCGGCGTACGATCTATTTCTTGCCAGAGGTTTCTGTGGTCCTTGAATTCCTGCATGAAAAATGCCGCGGAAACTGCAAGGCTTGTGGTTTCTTCACCCATGGCGGAGGGGAGTGCGATCGGAAGCTGGTGCAGGAATTGGTTGTGGAGGAACTGGTTCTGCCATCTGAATTGTAGAAGGAGGCAGGTCCGCCGTCCAATGCCTCAGTGGAAGACCCGTCGACGTCAATCTTTTCTGCAGCCTGGATTAACAAAGTTGGCACCTGCGCTGGGGGTTCTGGTACCGTGCAGGAGGTTGATGCTGGGAAGGAAGCGGCGGAGCTGAGGACGGGATCCATGTTGGCTGCTCCGTGTTTT
This sequence comes from Rosa lucieae, assembly GCA_024704745.1. Taxonomy (NCBI): domain Eukaryota; kingdom Viridiplantae; phylum Streptophyta; class Magnoliopsida; order Rosales; family Rosaceae; genus Rosa; species Rosa lucieae. The sequence continues at coordinate 13,490 of JANPXK010000590.1, forward strand.
TCGGCGGGAAACCCTAATTTCAAATTAGGGTTGACCGCTGGACCGGGCTTGAATATGGGCTTGACCAATTTGAGGACTAATGGGCTGGATTCTGGACCTGTTGGGCTGGCAGGAGATAGGGCCTTAGCTGTTGGTTGTTTTGGACACCCATCTAGGGTTTTGGGTGTGAGAAGGCTTCGGGAGGAGGAGTGGCTCGAAGATGGAAAGCGTCTGAAACTTTCTGATAGCTTAGTTGAAGTCCCAGTAACTGATGGAAAGATTCTCAAGAAGAAGGGCAGACCTCGAGGTCATCGGAATAAGCCCAAGCTTGTGCCTACGCCCACCTCAGTGGGGGGTGCCAGGGAGCCGGCTTTGGAGGAGCTGAATGCCCTACCTCAAGAGGGATAGGGCCGCAGGCCTGCACTGTCCTTGATGAAGCTCTGGCTATGATGTTTGCAGCGACGTACACCATTGGGTCTTTAGGCGTTAATGCTTCGTTATAGTTGCTTTGTTTCGGATTGTGTAGGTTTGTGATCTTTTTTTCTTCTGTATTTGGTTTAGTTTTTTGTATTTCGTTTCCAAATCCTCTATCTACTTCTTGAATGTTCTCATTCTTGGATGGTGTAGGATTAGGAAGTTTTATTTCCTTGCAGTTCCTTTAGGTTTTTTAGTCTTTGGTTAGGAGATTTGGGCTGCCTTCCGCAGTCTGTATTGTGCTTGAACTTGTACTGTGAGTGGTTTCTTATAATCCTCTAGCTTGACGCAGTGACGTCGTAATATATTTGGAACCTTATTCCATTTCCCTAAAAAAGAAAAAAAAATTTACATATAATTCAGATACTGTTGAAGGAAAACCTAATTTGTGTTTAGCCCAAACCCTAGGTTACTTGACCTAGTGGTAATAGGATTTTATTAGAAGGATCTAGAATCCTAATCAATGTAGAATTACTTTCCTTGTATGATTGAGATTCTATGCATTGTAATCCTCTATATAAAGAGGCCCCTATTATCAATGAGAATACACAGCAAATTCCTCTCAAATCCAGTTTCTCTACAACACGTTATCAGCACGAGCCTCTAACCCTGAAACCCTAATTTCGTAGCCCCCAAAATTCTGCAACCACCGCCCCACATATCGAAGCCCTAATCCTAAGGAGCCCAGAACCGGCGGCGGATCCACCGGAACCGGCCGGAAAACCCCTGAACCGGCCATCGGAAAAATCAGACCGGCCCCTGCCTTGTGTCTGCCCCTGCGAGCCCTGTCGAGCAGCTGCGAGCTGCCGAGACGAGTGCCTGCCCGTGCCTGCCTGTGCCCTGCGAGCAGCTGCCGAGACGAGTGCCTGCCCCTGCCGAGCCTGTGCCTGCATCTGCCGAGACCTGCCGAACCCCTGCTCAGCACCTGCCGAACCCCTGCGCAGCACCTGCCGACAGCCCCCACCAACCTGCCGACACCTACCGACATCTGCCGAACCCCTGCGCAGCACCTGCTGACAGCCCTGCACACCTCGCACAGCCCCTGCACAGCCCTGCAGCAGCCCCGCACGCCCCGCAACTGCCCTGCACAACCTGCCTAGCTCCGGCCACCAGTTTCCGGCCACTTTTCCGGCGACCTCCGACGACCTTTTTCCGGCCACCTCAAAGACTTTTCCGGTCAAATTTCCGGCATTTTTAAGGTAAATTTTCTAAAAGTTCCCGTTTTTGAAGTTTTTCATTTTTTCTTCTTTTCTCGGGGACTTCCAACATCCCTTCTTCTACCCCCCTTTTTCTTCTTCATAGGGGAGACCAATAGCCGAACTGTGGGGGTTCGTGCTCACTCCAAGCTTGGAGCTTGTAGAGTCCTCCAAACTTAGAGTTTGTTGAGAAGAAAACGATCGACCACATACATCGTCGTTTCGATCTAATCCAAAACCCCTCTTGGAATCGGATTTTCTTGGAAGCGACTACGCTCAGAAAATCCCTAATTTCTTGGAAGCGACTACGCTCAGAAATTATATAGTTTTTCGTGGTAGCCTTCTTCGCTCCGAAACTAACCCTATTTTCTTGTTGTTTTTCAGGATGAGTAACCTGAACAAGTTGAGCTTCACTCCACTTGAGACAACAGGCGCAGGATACCATAAGTGGGTCCGTGATGTGCGCCAGCATCTTAAGGCTGATGGGATCCTGAGTACGATCCAAGAGCCAAGTCAGGACGTGCTTACTCCTCAACAAGCTGCTGCTTTTGAAGCAAATAGAGCTACGAGAGAGGCTAATGAAGCAAAAGCCATCATTCTCATGACAAGGCACATGAATGACGCGCTCCAAAATGAGTACCTCAATGAGGAAGACCCAAGAAGGCTATGGGTGGAACTCGAGCAGCGTTTTGGCAACGTCCGTGATTCCCTGCTTCCAGACTTAGAAGTGAAATGGCATAGCCTTCGCTTCTGTGATTTCAAGTCTGTACTTGACTACAATTCGGAAGCACTCCGTATCAAGTCTATGATGGAATTTTGTGGACAAGACATCACTGATACGATGTTGATCGAGAAGACTCTCTCCACCTTCCCCGTCTCTGCGTTGATGATAGCCAAAAACTATCGGATTGATGTCAATGCTAGACGCATCACAAGATTTCATGAGCTAATTGGTGCCATGAACGTAGCTGAAAAGCACGACAACATACTTGTGAAGAACTATAACTCTAGACCCGTGGGAACCAAGTCAATTCCGGAGTCTAATTATAGTCGCGCCCCCAAGGGAGGACGCAAGGAGCGAAACCCTAAGAGTAGGGATAATTCTGGACGTTCTGGTCCATATTCTCGCCCTAAAGAGGAAGGAAATCGCCAAGATAGGCGTGCACGGAACCGTGGAGGTAAACGTGTGAAGAGAGAGAGAGGCCAAGCCTCCGGTTATGGTGGTAACGCCACCAAAGGTAATAACCGTCTACCAAACGCCCCCAGAGCGTCTCGATCAAGGGAATCTGACCATAATGATGCTTGTCTCAGATGTGGATTAAATGGACATTGGGCAAAGAAGTGTACTGCATCCCAGAATGTTGCAAACGCATACAAGATGTATCGTGAAGCAAGGGAGGCACATTACATGGAACAAGAAGATCAAGATGGAGATCTCGATCTAAGGGTGGAAGACTACAAGGATCAAGAACCAGAAACTGGCGATTTTGATTAAGTTTTTATTTTCCAAGAGATGTAGGCAATTGCCATATTACTTTTGTAGTAGATGCCAATGATACTAGTCTTTCTTCAAAGTAGGCGTACTTAATGTAAAAGTGATGTCTAGAAAGGTTTTGAGATAAGTGGTTCTTAAGCGAGCTTTGCTCCACCGACATCTCTCTACTTAACTGGTCACATTTACATTGAAATTACCGAAAGAAGATAGGCAACTACCATTGTTTTGCATTAACTAGTTTATTGGATTAGGTTTACTTTGGTTATGAGAAACGATGATGTAATTCCGTTTGGCTTATTAATAAAAGTTGAGTTCTTTTCTTTATAACTCCTTTTTAATTACGAGCTCTTTCTTTAGGAATGGATGAACTTCAATGTCTTGCGGATAGTGCGACTACGCACACCATTCTACGACATAGGCAATTTCTTAGAGATGTTGCCTACATATTCATCTGTGACTACGATGGCTGGGCCATCAAGTTTAGTTCAAGGACATGGAATGGCCCAATTCCTTTTGCCCAATGGCACCTTGATTAAAGTCACTGAAGCTCTCTACGCTCCTAAGGCAAATCGGACCTTATTGAGTTTTAAAGATATTAGAGCCAACGGATTCCATGCGGAAACGCATGTGAGAACGGAATAGAATTCCTTTGCATTACCTCTAATGATTGCGGAAGAAAGCGCATCTTAGAGAAGCTTATGTGTCAATCTAGTGGACTTTATGTCACTACAATTCGACCTATTGAATCCAATAATATCATAAGAGAAGATCTCTTGGATTCAGACACATATTGGCTTTGGCATGACCGACTAGGACATCCTGGTCGTGATATGATGCTCCGTATACTAAAGACTTCACACGGACATCCATTCTTCAGAGTGAGAAGAAGCAAGAATCGAAAATTGATTCCAGGACTTAGCAAGACCGCAACCATTGCAGCATCTGGAACTGCAGCTGTCTTGGGGCGCCACAAGGCCGCCCAGTCCCAGTGATGACGCCATTAATGGCGCCAACCATGAGCATGACGCCATGGTTGTTCCTCCTAGTAGCCATGACGCTACACACACCACTTTCCATGGCTCTAACGCCATAATGGGAGATGTAGTCACACACTTTGCTTCTAATAGCGCTACGGACGCTCAGGCCCAACCAAAATCCTCATTGGTTGCTTCTAAGGCCCCTCGCTCTTTCTGCAAAGCCTGTTCCTTCGGGAAATTAGGACCGAGACCGTCCTACGCAAAGGATCCCAAAATACTTATTCCGTTCTTACAAAGAATCCAAGGGGATATCTGTGGACCAATTCAACCATCATGCGGACCTTTTAAATACTTTATGGTATTGGTTGATGCGTCGACACGCTGGTCACATGTCGCGTTACTGTCCACTCGGAATGCTGCTTATGCAAAACTCCTCGCCCAGATTATCCGTCTACGGGCTCACTACCCGGACCACCCTATTAAGTCGATTCGACTTGATAATGCTGGGGAGTTTACATCGAAAACATTCGATGACTATTGCATGTCACTGGGGATTGATGTAACATCCAGTTCCCCATGTTCATACCCAAAATGGTCTCGCAGAAGCCGCTATCAAACGACTACAGATGATAGCACGGACATTGGTTATGCGCACCAATCTCCCTGTTTCTGCTTGGGGATATGCATATTGCATGCAGCGACGCTAATTCGTCTACGACCCACTGCCACTCAATCTTACTCTGCGTTACAGCTAGTGAGGGTACGACCTGATATCTCGCACTTACGCATTTTTGGGTGTGCCATTTATGTGCCTATTACGCCGCCACAGCGTACTAAGATGGGTCCACAACGACGAATGGGCATTTATGTTGGATATGAATCTCCAACAATCGTCCGCTACCTTGAACCCTTGACAGGCGATCTCTTTACCGCTAGATTTGCGGATTGTCACTTTGATGAGACAGTCTTCCCGTCGTTAGGGGGAGATAAGAACACAGATGTTCAACAGGAACGACAGGAATTGTCGTGGTCTGTCCCCACTATGTCTCATCTCGATCCCCGTACCGCACAGTCCGAACTTGAAGTGCGAAGAATAATCGAGCTCCAGAACGTAGCAGACACTCTGCCTGATGCGTTTTCTGATGTTGCTAAAGTGACAAGATCACACATATTGCTACAAACGTGCCTGCAAGGATCGATGTCTCAAATACTGATAAGAACACAGATGTCTCAAATAGTGACAAGTCTTCCCGTCGTTATAGGGAGATAAGAACACAGATGTTCAACAGGAATGACAGGAATTGTAGTGGTCTGTCCCCACTATGTCTCATCTCGATCCCCGTACCGCACAGTCCGAACTTGAAGTGCGAAGAATAATCGAGCTCCAGAACGTAGCAGACACTCTGCCTGATGCGTTTTCTGATGTTGCTAAAGTGACAAGATCACACATACTGCTACAAACGTGCCTGCAAGGATCGATGTCTCAAATACTGGACATCACGCCACTCCTTCACACCAGGAGATGGCGCCATTGCCCAACATGGCAATGATGTGGCATCTATGGCCGCAGGTCCCGCAGAAAGCGCGGTAGACCGATTGGTTCGAAGGATACTCGCCCTAGAAAGAAGGCGAATGAGGCACAAACAAATCCTTTGATCATCGATACTCAAAATCCGTCCCATGAGAATGTTCCGGATTATGGTTATGTCCAAGAGACATCATTGGGGGACGCCTCAATGTCAGAACCTATCCCTGAGAACGTAGAGATCTCTGTTAATTACACTAGTGTACTTGGGACGTGGGAAAGAAACTCCATCATCATCGATGATGTATTCGCGTATTCAGTGGCGTGAGATTATTGAGACCGATGACATCGAACCACGCTCCGTTGCTGAATGCCAGCGTAGAGCCGATTGGCCAAAGTGGAAAGATGCGATCCAGGCAGAACTTGATTCTCTAGCGAAAAGAAAGGTATTCGGACCAGTTGTGCCAATACCGCCCAACACCAAACCAGTGGTCATAAATGGGTATTCGTTAGAAAGCGTAATGAGAAAAACGAGATTGTAAGGTACAAAGCTCGCCTTGTGGCAAGGTTTCTCACAACGCCCTGGAATCGACTACGAGACCTATTCTCCCGTAATGGACGTCATTACATTCCGCTACCTTGTCAGTTTGGTAGTTTCCGAAAAACTGAATATGCAGCTTATGGATGTGGTTACTGCGTATCTATATGGGGATCTAGATACAGAGATATACATGAAGATTCCAGATGGAATTCAGTTACCCAAATCAAGTGGCTCTAAACCACGGAGTGCGTTTGCGATTAGATTGAAACGCTCACTATATGGATTGAAACAATCGGACGGATGTGGTATAACCGTCTAGTGACTACTTGATTGGAAAGGGATATGTCAACAATGAACTATGCCCATGTGTGTTCATAAAAAGGACAAGTTCCGGATTTGCAATAGTAGCGGTTTATGTTGATGACATGAACATAATTGGCACCCTTAAAGAGTTAAGGGAAACCGCTGAACACTTGAAATCCGAGTTTGAGATGAAAGATCTTGGGAAAACACGGTTTTGCCTCGGTTTGGAACTTGAGCACCGTAGAGATGGTATCCTGATTCATCAATCAGCTTATACCCAAAAGATGCTTAGGCGTTTCAACACTGATAAGATTAAGCCTTCAAGCACCCCAATGGTCGTCGTAGTCTTGATCCAAAGAAGGATCAATTTCGTCCAAAAAGATGATGAAGATGTGCTAGAGCGGAAGTGCCCTACCTAAGTGCAATAGGCGCATTATTGTACTTGGCACAATGCACAAGACCGGATATCTCATTCGCAGTGAACTTGCTAGCTAGATATAGCTCTGCGCCAACACGACGCCATTGGACTGGTGTTAAAGATATCTTTCGATACCTAAGTGGTACGATCGATATGGGCTTGTTCTATCCCTATAGAGAGATGATGGATTCGGACCCATCAAGTGCCAGGGACGCCACACATGGTGGGCCGCGTTCCCTATCCCCAACCCAAAACGATATAAGTGTTTTGGAAGGTTTTGCTGATGCTGGGTACCTCTCTGACCCACACAAAGGTCGCTCCCAAACTGGTTATGTTTTCACTATGGGAAAGACCGCGATATCTTGGAGGTCTACGAAGCAGACTTTAGTCGCTACCTCTTCGAATCATGCAGAGATTATTGCTCTTCACGAAGCAGTCCGTGAATGTATATGGCTTCGATCCATAGTTACGCATGTTCGAAACAATTGTGGTTTGAAGTCTACCACAGATGAGCCAACGAGCATTTATGAGGATAATGCTGCTTGCATTGAACAAATGAAGCAAGGCTACATCAAAGGCGACAACACCAAGCATATATCGCCTAAATTCTTCTACAATCAGCAACAACAGAAGCTCCTCAAGATCAAAGTGAACCAAGTTCGATCTGAGGACAATGTGGCAGACTTATTTACTAAGTCATTGCCCAAATCCACATTCGAGAAACATGTGGCAAGAATTGGCTTGCGGAAGTTATCTGAACTCCCATGATCGTAGTCATCAGGGGGAGGTGCAGACATCAGGGGGAGATGTCTACATGTTCGTCTCGAATCGTGAAGGGTTGTTGTGCTCTTTTTCCCTTCGACCGAGGTTATTTTTGTCCCACTGGGTTTTTGTTACTCGGCAAGGTTTTTAATGAGGCAACGAGAGAAGCCGCGTTTGGGCAACACAAGGGGGAGTGTTGAAGGAAAACCTAATTTGTGTTTAGCCCAAACCCTAGTTACTTGACCTAGTGGTAATAGGATTTATTAGAAGGATCTAGAATCCTAATCAATGTAGAATTACTTTCCTTGTATCTATGCATTGTAATCCTCTATATAAAGAGGCCCTATTATCAATGAGAATACACAGCAAATTCCTCCCAAATTCAGTTTTCCTACAACAGATACCAATTTTTTAAAGTTATGCGATAGAAATATGACGGATGTGATTTTATTACAGTTTTATTGATTCTGGTACTAATTTGAGGATCTATAATTAAGTTCAAACGTGTATGTAATTAATATATATATATATATATATATATTTTTTTTTTTTTAACAAATAGAAGGGATTTCTTCACACGGTGAAGGAGTCATAAGTAACTTCGCCATTCGCGAAGCACCTTTCATAAGTTCATAACTGTCAAACAAACCCAGGTAGCAAAATACTGAGCAAAACATTTCTGAGCGCATTTCATGTAATGGTAGTAATGTACCAGAACCAAAAAAAACCATTCAATTTGCGCATCCGTTTCTAGATATGGCCTCGTGAAATAGACTCCATCTTTGTTAATTTTTGCAATTTAGTAATTAACTTGCAAAATTACTAAAAAGGTGAAGGAGACATTAGAAACTTGCCAAGACAATCCAACCTTCCAGGCTTCCATAACCGTCAAATTTAAAAACAAACCCAGGAAGCATAAAAATAGAGCAAAAAGCAACAAATACTTAGCAAACAATGCACTCACAGAAATTTCATGTGATGGAAGGAATGTGTCAGAAAAAAACACCCAATTTGCGCAACCGTTTCCAGATCTGGCCTGGTGAAATGGGCTCCATCTCTTGTAATTTAGCATGGTTTCCAGGTAGATTCAGGCTCAAAGTCAGCTTCTGTGTGTCCGAGCCTAATCCACCTCCAGCATTCACAGTGCCATAAATGTGACGAGCTGCTAAACCCTTCAATGCAACACACAAGCTTAGCTAGATGTGAGTGTGAGTTTAAGAAAGCCTGAGAATTTTAGAGAGATCAAAGAACCGAATTCTCTGTCTAGCTAGCTTTCCATTCAGTTCATTATTCTTGAGCACATTATTCTTCCTCAAGTTCCAATTTTGTCTCATTTGAGCTTGGTCTTTATTAATATATTTTGTTCCTGTTTCAGATTATTGCGGTTGAACATGCATATTTAATGGAGAATTCGAGCAGGGAGGAGATTACTGATGAGTCGGACGTAGAAACCAGTTCATATGTCGGAAGGAGCAACCTAGACAAGCATGAAGAACGCAGAATCTGCTATTGTACTTATGATCTTCCTCCTCTTCAACCGGCGGCGAATGCAGAATCTGCCAAGTTGAGGACTTCATGCATTGTTAAAATGGAAAAATGGTATACCTTTTGTACTAAAAACTCCCGTGTGAATTTGTTGACTTGTGAGTCATGTTGTGTAGAACAAGTTTGCTTGCATATAATCTTGTTGAAGAAGGAAACTTGGAGGACAAGTACACTTGGAGAACAAGTTTACTTGGAGATCAAGATGTGTAATATAGTATGTAGGGCTTGTAAATATCAATGACTAAAATCGAGTATTGAGGAAATATCGATGGTTCGGAAAATGGAAATTTCGATGGAAATATCGAGAAAGTTTCGATATCGATAAATTTTAGAAAAAAATGATGGAAATTAGGAGAATATCATTGAAATTTAAGTGAAACTTTGTGAACTACTTATTTGATCAATTATCTATTATATTGGGAAGAAAGAAAAAAAACAACGGTGATCAAGCTTCATTTCATAGTGAATTATAGTAATTTAGAATAAATGTTTGAAGTTGCCCGTATAATATTTAGTACTTTTAAAATATATAATTCTAATTAGAAATTTTATAAAGTTGTAAAGCTATTCAATCAAAATACAAATGAATTAAATTTCTACAACATGGCAAAAGTATTTAGGAATGTTAGAGTCAAAAATAAAAATCTATAATTGCTGAAGGCCTAAAACTATATCTTAGAAGTTAGAGGT
>JANPXK010000591.1:0-23288 GCA_024704745.1 Rosa lucieae
GGGACAGAATGGTTCCATACATTTGATTGATGAGGTACATTGTCATGTGTAAAGTAATTATCATTCCTCCATACTCACGATTCACATTTCAGTTTAATAATGATATTGGAGGTGACTTTGGTTTTTTCTTGCTATTCTAGGTGCATACACCTGATTCAAGCAGATATTGGATTGCACATACTTATGAGGAACGTTTTCAGAATGGTCTTGAACCTGAGAATGTTGATAAGGTATGTTCTGTATTTCATACTATCACGTATGATGTGTTGTTTTGCACTTGCAGTCTTTTAAAAGGTTTTCTTTATCAGCTTATTGCTGACATTTAAACTTTCATTCTAAGGAGTTCTTGAGGTTGTGGTTTAAAGATCATTGCAATCCATATGAAGATGAGGTGAGTGACATAAAATCCAATCATATTTTCTATTTCTGTTTGAGAATGTATAAAAATCAAATCTGACTCTGATTATACAAAAATTTAGGTCCTCCCTGATGCCCCTGAAGAACTTGTTTGTGAACTATCTTGGCGGTATGTCACTTGACTATTGTGCCTTGCCATTATTTGGACTGTATAATAATTTCTTCTACATACTTTATTGTGGTTGAGTTTCGATGATCCATTGCTTTTTCTTAAATTAACTCTGATCTGATTATGATTGCAATTGCGATTGCTATGTTGACATTTACTTGTCATGTAGCCATGTTGGTGAGCAGCAAGCATAGAAAATGATTTGCCCATCAAAGTATATATACTAAATTTAATAGCTTTTTGGTCCTATAGGTTCATTTAAGCGTACCGCAGATTTTCATCGTATTGTATAAAATCAATAAATTTTCCTTACTTTTTGTTAATAATAACCAAAGGTTTTTGTTAATGCTTCTTTCAACAAGATCATGCCAAACAACTAAACATTATTGTTGATATCTTTTCCACAGTTGCAATGATATGCTGGTTATGTGCTGGGTGGTATAGTGAATCTGTTATTAGGTACAAAGTGACAATGCGTGTCATAGGTGATTAGATTCAAAACCCTTCCTTAGCTGATAGAAAACTCCTGATTGACTTGTTAGAAGCTGTAATTGATAATTAATTTTTTAATGGAAAACCAACTGAATTGTAAGATATAATGCCTACTAGCACGGTTTTCCGCACCTTGTATGAGGAATTTGTTAGGTCATCCTTTCCAAATAAATCATATCAAGAGATATATTGAAGTACTCATGCTTGATATGTTGTTTACCTTTCTGTTCATCTGCCAACACTGTGGCCATAAGAAATTTTCACAGGCATGTCAGTCTTCTCATTCACTGGTTCTGCATGTCTTCCATTGCAATGCTAGTCAGATTTTTTGGTCAAGGTCGATTATCATGATTCTGGTTGTCTATAGGAAGTCTATTTTTTTCTAAAATGTATAGGAAGTCTATTTAATCTTCAGGGAATGCTCATTAAGACTCGTTTTTTATTTGCTGAATTCTTCTTTAGCCCAATAAATTACTGGAACTATTCTTGTTATCCTCTCTCCCTGCTTCCCCTCTAATGTGTAACTGAGCTACTGTTCTGATCAACACCATACAAGTGTGCAAGTTTTTATATTTTATATCCACCGGTATATGTTTTTGTTACTCATGTAATGCATTGTTGTTTCTTACAATTGCAGATATATTTTCTTGTATGAGACAATTACAAAATCAAAATTCAAGATGCCTTCAACAGAGGTAAAGACCTTGTTTTGATTGATATTCTATTTTTGTGATACAAAATAATAGTGACATAATCCGGCCTTCTTCCATTCAGGAGCCAATACATGATCGAATATCTCGCAATGTGGCACAAGCACTGTCATCTCTGTAACTTCATAGTATGGAGCACAAGAGAGCGCTAGGGTTTTAGAGGAACTACCTCATACCCCATACCCCGAGAGAAATAAAAAAAGTACTAGAAATGTGGGGCATTTATTCTTGGGATGCATTTGTGCTTTCGTGTGTAGTTCATGGAAATTACCCTTGTATTATTATCTTGATCATATTCTCTTTGAGGACATTAGTTGTTAAGTTAGATTGGAAGTTTGAAAAGTACATGGAAGTTAAGTCTACAAGGTCTATGAAGGTTTCCAAGTTCAAAAGGAAAAGCGAAAAAGGTAATAGGCTGGAAGAATGCCACCGTAGATTGATTGGCTTCAGTTAACATCAAGATTGACTGCGAAAGTTCCTCCCGTTAAACATTTTGACTGCCTGGTCATTTTTCATCTAAGATAAAGACGTAAAGCAGCCATGAAATAATACAAAAACTAATCCCCCTGGAATCTTGAGTCTTCGATTTTGACATCAGCAACATTTCCCGTAAACTAAGATGTGTATTAGATAGCCTGTGTTCAGGAGTATGATCAACAAAGACTAATCTTGTTTGGAGATACAGTGAGTTGCTTGGTTGCTGGGTAAGTCCTTCTGCCGTAAGTGTCGCATGGACTTTAAAGCTGCAGGAGATCGAGTACGAGTATGTTGAAGACGACCTCCCAAACAAAAGCCCCCTGCTCTTGAAGTACAACCCTGTTCACAAAAACATACCAGTTGTGCATAGTGGTAAGCCTATAGCAGAGTCGCTGGTTATACTTGAATACCTTCACGAGACTTGGAAGCAAAATCCAATCCTGCCAGAAGATCCCTATGAAAGAGTTCAGGCGCACTACTGGTCCAGATTTGCCGACGAGAAGGTAATAGAACAAGCTAAATTGTAATACCATTACAACTTTACTTTATGGACTATAAGAACAATTATCATTCTTCATTTCAGTGTGTGCCAGCAATGATGAGTGCGTTCACAAAGATAGGGGAGGAGAGAGAAAGCTGCAAAAGAAGCTAGAGAGAATCTCAAGATTCTGGAAAGTGGACTTGGGGAAAAGCAATTCTTTGGAGGTGAAAGCATAGGCTTTGTGGACATAGCTGCTGGGGGTGGATTGGAATATGGGCTAGAATGAACGAGGAGATTGCAGAAGTAAATCTAATTGATACCGAGACGATGCCTCTGCTTGACGCTTGGTTCAGAAGATTTGTTGAGGTTCCAATTATTAAAGAATGCCTGCCACCTCAAGATAAACTGCTGGAGCACATGAAAGGCTTTCACAAGATGTTGACTGGAGGATCAGATTGAAGATTTTGCCACCATTTCTGCCTGGTTTCTGCATATAATTATCCTTGGATTTAGCATGTGTACCATTTATGTACAAAGAATAACGTGCGCTCAGCACAGTTCTTGATATGCAAATAGATTCACAAGAGTGAAAATATTTTGCATTGTTGGCAGGATTTGATGAAATAAATGCAGACAATTTTAGTACCTTCTTACAATCCATAGCTCTGCTTATTTCTGTTCAAATAAGAAAACTGGAGAAACGTTTTAACCAATCTTACCCTCTGCTTTAACAAAAGCAAATCCATGAATCAATACCTATGGATGTGTCACACGAGCAATTATGCTTTTCATGTTCCAACATTAAGCAATCTACAATTTTTATGAATGATTCCACTTTCCTTCGAGTCTTTGGTCCACATACAAACAATCGGAGGGGTAAACAGTTCCCTTTGAGATAACTACCATGAAGTAGGATTATAATTATTATACGCAGACATTGAGAGCGGGGACAAGAGCAGAAGTCTCATCATCCATCTTAATTCTGTCCTCCATCATCTTGAGGATGTGAGAAGCTGGCCTCTGAGCAGAATGATGTATTCTTAGCAATGATTTGTATAATGGCAAACTTGCAAAACCCAAGTAATGGATTACTCATATATACCAATTTGCATCCTCAAATTTTCCTTGCCTTTCAAATAATCAGCAAAGGCCATAACAGTATCATCTGATGGCCTCCAATGACAGTCTTGCAACATTGCAAATCCTTGTTTCATTGCTTCAACTTTTTCAGCCTTCCTTCCATAAGAATCTCCCATGTCATGGGCAACCGCCTCTATCCAATGTGCGCTGATGTAATGACTCGGCTTTTTCCATCATCCCATTCCGCATGTATGCACCTAGAAGGACACTGGAGACTCGAACATCATACCTAAAGCAAACTGACTCCCATTCCTAAAAATCCCCTCGGCTTCTATAATATCACCTAGCTTAACCAAGCACAATAATATATGCATGTAGTTGGTACTTGGAATTCTCCCAGCTACTCTCTTACTAGCTCTCCAAAGTCGTAGAACATCCTAGTTACTCTCTAACGACGTACACAGTGCAATGAGGAAGAAATAACCAAGGCGATTTCTATTAGACAGCTTCTTTTCAGCATTTCTTAAGGCCAACTTGGCTTTGTCAATAAGGCCTGCTTTCATATAAATACCAGCCAAAGTAGATAACGTGCTCCATCCAACCTGAACATTCTCATCACTCACCATTTCTCTATAAACCATCTCAACCGAAGCAACCCCAGATAGCTCTGCACACGCATTCATACAAAGATTATACGAAAGACCAGTCAGAGGTATCTTGTTACTCGGCATTTGCTTTATATAACAAGCGGTACCTTCCCAAACTGCGCCATGGCCGTATACAACTTCATCATCTCATTATACAAATGAGGGCTCACTACCAGCCCCATCCCACCAAGCTTCTGCACCGGAACGAGACCACTACGAAACTCTTGGAAGCGCAAGTAAAGATGAGATTAAAAAGGCTTTTCGCACGGTCAGTGTATAAATATTTGATTGCCTGTAGTTTTTGGAAGATTTGAGGTCTTGCATGTATGAAAGTAATAAGGTTTTGGGGGAAATGTATATGTGGTTTGAGTTCTTTATCACATTGGGGAAACCGTGTTAGAACTGCATTTGCAGAGGAATATTTATCCTTTTATAGAAAATTACATATAAATGTCATTTTAAAACTTTAATTATCAATAGAGCCACTAAATCTTTTTTGTCAACATAAGGCCACTTTGAGGCTAAGAATGTGATTACTTTGACTATTATACCCCTCCAGAATTATATCGAAGAAATCTAATCCAGATATATTTCAAAACCAGATCTCATTGCTCTCTCTCTCTCTCTCTCACACACACACACACACACACACATAGAGTTCAATTCCAAAACAGAGACATGAAATCGACCTCCTCCGATCGATGCCGGCGTTTTGGTTCTAACCTTTGACGAGTCTAACTGCAGCTAAAACGGCCCCAAAGGTCCGATCTAAAACGAATGGTGGCAGCACAAGAAGATGAGGAACCTTGAGCTTCCGATCATCGAGCCGGTGGCAAGGAGCTCAAATTAGAAGCAGAGTCGTTCTCCGACGAGAGGCTATGATTTGGTGGCTCAGATTTGAAGCAGTCGATGTTTTCAAAGCGCAACCCCTGGCCTCAGCCTCATCATCAGATAACAAAAAACCTTATCTGATGGTTGAGATAACACAGGCCTCCACAGCGCGTTGCAAAGGTCATCGTCGGCGGCGGTATAATCGTCCACGTTCATGTATAGCCTCAAATCTCGCTTCCGTCGAAGAAGATGAAGGTGAAGATGAAGAACCTGAGTTGCTCTCCATCGAGCCAGAATCTAATATTTCATCTTAATCGAGGAATTTAACCGGTGGCGGCGAGCGGTGGGCGTCGAAATTGAGTCATGATGAGGTCGGCTCCGTCGTCTCCAAGCCACAACTATGTTGTCTCCAAGCCTCAGCTCCGTTGAATCCTAGCAAGGCGAAAACGGGAGTGGTTAAGAACATTTGGAATGCCATGGAATTTGCAGCTTCTCCTCTCAGATCTAAATCCAATCTTCTTCTCAACCTGTTTTCCGGTGCTTGATTTTCATTTTGTATTTCTGGCTTCTAGCTTGATTTTTGTTATCAGAAAAAAATTAGACGGTGTTTAGTTTGGTTTGATTTGATTGTGATTTGTTGGAATGAATGGGTTTGGATTTGTTTGAATTAATCTGTTGTGGAATTTTGCAGGGGAGAGAAAAAGAGTTGTGCTCTTGTATGATGGGGGGATGGTTTTGTTAGTTTGTATTGTTTTGATTTCTTTTGTGTGGAATTGCTAGATTAACAGTAACTTATGTTATAGTGGAGTAGTTTTTTAACACATCAACAATAGTTTTTGTTATAATGGAGTAGTTTTTTTTTTTAACACATTAACCGTAGTTTTTGTTTGAGCATTGCAAGTCTTTGAGATAGCTTTTAGTATTAGTGATAGTAGTTTTTCTTACTGGTGACAGTAACTTTTTGTGTTGGTGATAATAGCTTTTGTTGATGGTCAAAGCAGCTTCTGTTACTGGAGTAGCTCGCTGGTGTTGGTGATAGTAGCTTTTGTTGTTGGTGACAGTATCTTTTGGTGTTTGTAAGAGTATCTTTTGGTGCTGGTGAGAGTAGCTTTCTAGTATTTGTGAGAGTAGCATTTGTTGTTGGTTAGAGTAGCTTTTGGTGTTGGTAAAAGTAGCTTTTGTTGGTGGGGATAGTAGATTATGGTTTTGGGGAGAAAAGTTTTTTTTGGTAACAGTAGTTTTTTTTTTGTCACAGTAGCTTTGGTTGCTGATAATAGTAGCTTTTGTTACCTCGCCGGAAGTTGCCAGTAGCTTTTTTTTGCTGATGACAGTAGCTTTTGCTACCTCACCGGAGGTTGCCGGAAATCTCACCACAGTAGCTTTTGTTGTCAGCGACAGTAGCTTTTGATATTAGTGACAGTAGCTTTTGTGGTCGCCGGAGGTCGGCCGGAGACTTGCTGGAGTTGGCCGGAGGTTGACCGGAGACTCGCCGGAGTTGGCCGGAGGTTGACAGGAGAATTGCCGGAGTTGGCCGGAGACCTCGCCCGAGAAGAGAGAGAGGATGATTGTTGACTTTTTACTCTAGTGGCAGTTATGTAAATATGTTGGTTTTTTATATCCAAAATTTAACACATTTTTTAATCTAGTGGCCTTATGAGGGAAAAAAACTGTTGGTGGCCTTATGACAAAAAAAAACATTGAAATATGCACTTATATGTAATTAACCCTTTATTTTAATACGCAGTTAAAACTAAGAAACTCTAGAGAACAAGAAGCTTTAGAGGATGAAATCTCTCACACTTTTATTTTAGGGGGGTGTATTGTATTTGGATTTGTGCAGATTTTTTTCAATTGACAGATTTTTTGAAAAGTCCACAGACTCTTTAAAAAGTTGATAGACTACTATTGATTTCTTAAAACCATTGATTTTAGCAACAGACTTTTTATTCATTCTTGAAAATCCATATACATTATTATGAATGACTTCTATAGATTTTCTAATACATAAAAATAAAAAACAAAGAACACAACCAATGTAATCCAAATGCAAAGCAAGATAATAACTCGTTACATATTCAATGGTCGAGTATCTTCTAGTAGAACTTGACTCAAATGAATGATTATTACTCTGTCTAGCTAGTTTGTTCTCATTTCTAATCTCCCAATCAACTTAAAGATATAATATAGATCACTTGATGCTTATGGTATTAATTATTCTCATCAATTTTGATCAATGTCAATTTTGATCACCTATTAACATATATCATAAAAATATTGATCAATGTCTTGATCTATAATCAATCAATCGAAATTCAATTGTTCAAGTTTTCCTTGAACAATGATATAAATTCAAATCGATGAGAATAATTAATTAATAAGACAAAACCTAGTATTTCATAGCAACACTATTCAAGGTTTTAGGGGTAGACCACAATATTTGGGTCTTAGAGTTTCATAAATCATTTTTTATTACAAATTAGGGTTCCAAGTATCACAATTGAACAAAAAATCACATTCAACAACTACAATGAACATGTTAGGTATCAAAAATTATTGATATCATGAAAGATTAGAGAAAAGATAAGAAGAAACAAGAAAGAGAGACGATAGATAACCAATCTCTTTGCGCGCAGAGAGAAAACTTTGATAGATTTAAAAAAAAAAAAAAAGTCTTTGATAGACTTTTTCAAATCTTTGGTCTTGTGGCTAGAAAATTATTGGAATTTGGTATGTATAGTTAACACTACAAAGTCCATGATTATCCTTGATTTTCTAATTCCATAAGTATGAATGAAATTTTGAATACCTCTGAACTTTTATTCATTTTTAAAAGTCTTAATTCAATACCCCTAGATTTTGGTGGAATTCATAAAGTCTTTAAAAATCCTAATGTAATACCCCAAAACTTTCATGGACTGCTGAAAGTCTATATTGAATACACCCAGACTTTTAAATTCCATAGATTTCTTAAAAAGTTCCACTAATTCCATATACAATACACCCCCTTTAATATGCAGACAATATTTATACAACCATATACAACCCTAATTCTAGACTAACAAGGAAAGTAATCAAATCACAATTACAATCCCGATTCTATACAATTAGTATAATTCTATTCCTAATAGTAATCCTAAAATATCTATGACTCACAACACTCCCCCTCAAGTTGGAGCATACACATCTCGAATGCCCAACTTGCCAAGTGAGTCATGAAATGCTTTGACTGATACACCTTTAGTCAGAACATCCGCTAACTGCTCCTCAGTTGGTACAAATGGGAAGGAAATCAGGTTTGCGTCCAGCTTCTCTTTGATAATGTGCCTATCAACTTCCACAAGCTTCGTATGATCATGATGTACTGGGTTATGTGAAATTTCAATAGCCGCTTTGTTATCACAAAACAACTCCATAGCCATTTTTGGCTTGAACCCCAAATTACGCAATAAATTACGTAACCATAACAACTCACATATTACATGTGCCATACCTCTATACTCGGCTTCTACACTTGACCTTGCCACCACCTTTTGTTTTTTACTCTTCCAAGTGACAAGGTTCCCTCCAACAAATGTAAAGTAACTCGAGGTCGATCTCCTATCAGTAGTACAACTAGCCCAATCAGCATCAGTATATCCACTCACCTCTAGGCAATGATGTTTTGAGAACATAAGACCCTTCTCAGGAGCTTTCTTTAGATACCGCAGGATCCGCACGACTACATCCATATGATCTTCACTAGGATTATGCATGAACTAGCTCACCACACTCACTGCATATGCCAAATCAGGTCTAGTGTGACCCAAATAGATTAATCTGCCAACTAACCTTTGATATCTCGCCCTATCAGTCGGGACTTGATCAGGGTACTCTACTAACCGGTGATTCTGTTCAATTGGTGTATCAGCTGGCTTGCAATCTAACATGCCCGTTTCTGACAGCAAGTCTAGAACATATTTTCTTTGGCACAAGAAGATGTTGCTACTCCCCCTGGCTTCCTCTATCCCAAGGAAATATCTCAAGTCACCAAGGTCTTTCATCTCAAACTCTGAAGCTAACTGTTGCTGTAAACTCCTAATTTCCTCTCGATCATTACCCGTGATCACCATATCATCAACATAGATGATTAATGCTGTTACTTTACCCTTCTGATGCTTAAGGAAGAGAGTGTGATCCGAATTGCTTTGTTTGTAGCCAAATCGCTTCATTGCCTGAGTAAAACGCCCAAACCATGCATGGGGGGGATTGTTTCAAACCATAGAGTGACTTCTTCAACCTACACACAACATTCGTCTTATCAGCGGTCTCATACCCAGGAGGTAGACTCATATACACTTCTTCAGCCAAATCTCCATGTAGAAAAGCATTTTTCACATCATGTTGCTTGAGAGGCCAATCTAGATTAGCCGCCAAAGAGAGAAGCACTCTGATAGTATTTATCTTGGCTATAGGTGCAAACGTCTCATCATAGTCTACACCATACGTCTGTGTAAACCCTTTTGCTACCATCTCGCCTTATACCTACTAACTAAGCCATCTGAATCATGTTTAATTATGTAGACCCATTTACATCCAACTGGCCTTTTCCCTTTAGGTAACACCGTCAATTCCCAAGTATTATTCCTTTGTAGAGCTTCCATCGCTTTTGACCACTTTGGATCTCTTAGAGCATCCTGCACTTTGTTAGGAATAGATACAGAGGAAATCTGATGCACAAACGACTCATATGACTCAGACAACCTATGTGTAGATACATAATTGGAAACCGAGTACCTAGACTTAGCTTTGAGACTAGGTTCATATTTCTTTAGTGGCTTACCACGAGTAGAACGAGAAGGTAAAATAGACAAATTGGGTTCGGTATTACCTCACAGTGACCTTCAGGACTTTGGATAGTTTGGCTCGAGGGAAGAGATGAGGAAGAGGGAGAAGTGTCTGGAAATCTTGCGCCTCCCTCCGTTTCTATTTCTTTTCTTTCTTTTTCGTCTATTTCTTTTCCTTCTTTTTCTGACTGTTGTTTTTGGGTCTTTCTAAATGTAACCAGCAAATTTCTATGTAAACCCAGCAAATTTATTTGTTTATAAATATTTTTAATTAAACCACCTAATTTTCCAAACTGCCCTTATCTTGTACCCAGCAAAGAAACAAAGGCCACGTTTGGCAGCGAAGTCTTGAGGAATCCATCGGCGGCAGCCTACTACACCCAATTCGACTATATTGTTATATTGTTAAATTGTCAATCAAATTAATCTAATTTATTTCATGCTACGATCAGATTTCTTGGCAATCGAAGAAGTAGGAGGTGAGAGTCGGTTTGTTCATTACAGAGTTGATGTAGTGTTTGCTGGCCTTGTCCATGCATATGAAAGATCAGTATGCTTTCTTTACCCTTATTTTCCAGTCATCTCAATGTACAATCTTTTTTGGGGTCAAATAATCTATTCATCTTCATAATGAATGAGATTCATGTTCTTTTTTCCTTTCCATTCTTTGCAGTATAGAATCTCAAATATACATTGCAACGTAACAAGTGGTTACCAGTACCCCATACTAGACAAGTCGGCTCCTGTCTACATAACTGTTGGAGATGGAGGGAACGAAGAAGGTCTTGCTAGAAGGTAAGCTAGTTATAGTTCTTTAATTACAGTTCATGTTTGCTCTAATAAGTAAAGATGAGGCAAACGTCACCATGATTACTTGCTCACTCTTTATGAAGTTCTCGTATAGCACTCTAATTCTTGTCTAATAAGTACTGTTACATGGTTTCTATAGGTTTAGAGATCCACAACCAGAATATTCTGCATTCCGAGAAGCGAGCTATGGGCATTCGACACTGGAGATTCATAACCGGACACATGCACTTTACCACTGGAACCGCAATGATGACGGGAAGAAAATGGCAACTGACGCATTTGTATTGCATAACCAGTACTGGTGAGTGTAGTCATGCATTTTTATTTCTGGTGCAAAAGTAGCATGAAATGCCTGTATTCTGTATCCCTACTACACCCAATTCAACTTGATGATTCGGCAATGCACAGTTTATTTGTTACACAACTTGGGCTATTTATGAAATTTAGGAGCTGATGATTATAATTTACATGACATACTTGAGTTTTGGAAATGCAGGGGTACAAATCACAGAAGGCGAAAACTGAAGAAGCATTATGCTAGGAAATATATTGATCGAGTTGCAGCTTATTGAAAGCTCAATAAGGAATCAGACACCACCAGTAACAATGGCTTGATATAATTTCAACGAGAGGGAGGGCAAAGACTGGGAAATATTAGACTGGATTTTTAAGTGATTTAAAATAATTTCTTATAGTTTGAACTTCGTATATATTGAATAAATATTATGATCATTAATTCTTTAGCTGGGTACAAGAAAAGGTTAGTATTGGAATTTAGGTGGTTTAATTAGAAATATTTATAAACAAATAAATTTACTGGGTCTACATAAAAACTTGCTGGGTACATTTAGAAAGACCCTGCTTTTTCTTCTCTTTCTTTTCCAGTCACATGCCTTTCTCTTTCTGCTTTTCCTTCTATTTCTTCTCTGTCTCTTTCTTCTCTTTCTTTACCCTCAGTCACGTCCCTTTCTCTTTCTTCTCTTTCTTCTTTGTCATTTTCTACTTTTCCTTCTCTTTCTTTTTCTTCAATTATGTTCCTTTCTCTTTCTTCTCTTTCTTCTCTTTCTTCTTTGTCCTTTTCTACTTTTCGTTCTCTTTTTTTTTTTTTCTTCAATTACGTTCCTTTCTCCTTGTTCTCTTACTTTTTCTTCTTTGTA
Organism: Rosa lucieae; assembly: GCA_024704745.1. Lineage (NCBI taxonomy): Eukaryota > Viridiplantae > Streptophyta > Magnoliopsida > Rosales > Rosaceae > Rosa > Rosa lucieae. The sequence continues at coordinate 12,035 of JANPXK010000591.1, forward strand.
TTCTCTTTCTCTCTCTTCTTTTTTGTCCGTTGTGTCACCTTCTTGGTTTTTTCTTTCTTTTGCTTCTTTTTCTTCAACCCCTTTTCCATCGATCTCTTTGTCCCTTGTACTGCTGCCACTGCCACTTACCGTCTCTTCAAAATAACCATATTCCTCCCCCTGAAGAGAAGGGTGTGTGACAGAAAAATAGCAGGCGTCCTCGAAAAATGTGACATCCATTGTCACATAAAATTTTTTGGTAGGAGGATGAAAACACTTATACCCCTTCTGATGGGTCCCAAACCCAACAAAAAGACACTTCAAGGTACAAGGTTCTAACTTCGAGCGTTGATTTTTAGGAATATGAACAAAAGCAACGCACCCAAAGACTCGAGCAGGAAGATTATGAAAAGAATTGAAGGAAGAGATACATGGGATGAGAGGACCTTAAGTGGAATATGATTTTGGAGAACACTAGACGACATCCTATTGATAAGATGAGAGGCAGTGAGAACTGCTTCTCCCCATAAGTACTTGGGTATATTTGCACTAAAGAGAATCGAACGAGCAACTTCAAGAAGGTGACGGTTCTTACGCTCAGAAACACCATTCTGTTATGGGGTTTGAGGACATGTGGTCTGATGTATGATACCCTGTGTACAAAGATACTCCTGGAAATCATTGCTCATATATTCCCCCCCATTGTCAAACCGAAAGAGTTTGTTCTGACCATTGTACTGTGTATGAATCATATTTTGAAAATTTTTAAAAGCTGGAAACACAGCATCCTTGGACTTCAGCAAAGCAATCCAAGAAATACGAGTACAATCATCAATAAAACACACAAAATAGCGCATACCAGAAGGAGTAGGATCTTGTGAGGGTCCCCATAAATCAAAATGAATCAATTCAGAAGGTACAAGACTTTTATTTGAAATACTCAAAAGGTAGATAACTCGATGACTTTTGGTCAGAACACAAGTTTCACACTTAAAAGATGACTCTGAAATTCCTAGAAACAAAGAGGGCATAGACTTTCTCATATTACTAAAGGAAAGATGACCAAGACGACGATGCCACAACCACACTTCATATATTCAGTCGCTGCTCAGAACTCGAAATCAAAGCTACTGGGGCCTTCTTCCCTGGTGTTATCCCCATATACATCCGATCCAAATGAAATAACCTCCCTCTCAAAATCTCCTCAGCCAATTATCTCCCTTGTCTGAAGATCCTGAAAAACCACATACATGGGAAAAAAGGTCACAAAGCATTGAGATTCAGTATTTAATTGAGGAACAGAGATTAAGTGATGTGACAAATCAGGAACATATAACACATTCCTAAGCTCTAAGTTTGGTGTGACTCTAACAGTTCATATTCCTAATACGGGAAAGGCTTCACCATTAGCATTAGTTACTTTGGACACTGGTGGGATTGAGAGAGAGGTAAAGAATGATTTATTGTAAGTCATATAATCAGATGCACCAGAATCAATAATCCAAGTATCTTCCCCAACAAAGTCAGAGACAAATAAAGCCTTACCAAACTTACCTCTTCCAACAAAAGAGACTGAAGCATTACCAGGGTTCTAATCCGTTTCCTCCATACCTTGGTAGTCCGGGTTCTGAATTAAATTTGCAACAGTGGTACGACCCTGTTGGTTAGGTCCCGATTTATTCCAAGTATTTTGTTGATTCGGATACCCATTCAATCGATGACACTTAGCCCTCCAATGCCCATAATTCTTGCAAAAAGTACAGTACGGTCGTGTTCCTCCTTGAGAACTTGGTTGGGGTCGAAGTTGTTGAGGTGGTGGTACATATTTTGACTTTGAAGGCTTGGTTTGGACAGTGAGACTTGATAACTCCGAATGGATTGCTTTGGTGCTATCAAGTTGAGTCTCATCTTTGCGTATATACGCAAAGGCATCCTCAAGGGTAGGTGGAGTTCCACATCTGAGCAACTCACCCTTTGCACTAGCATGCTTGTCGTCGAGACCATGAAGGAAGATATGCAGCCTCATTAGATCTTCTCTTCATTGTGTAGCTTGATGTCATCAGCATTCTTCATCTTTTGGGACACCTTTGATCAATTTCCAGCCATAGACCTTTAAGGGTAGCATAGTATACTGCCACAGGCCGCCCATCCTGCCTCATCATGAACGCCTTGGTATGAAGCTCATGTATTTGAGCAAAATCCGAGTCATTCAGATACAATTGCTTCAAAGTACTCCAAATTTCTGCTGCAGTTTCACACCCAATAATTAATTGTACTACCTCATCCGTCATGGCTTTGTAGAGCACAGACATCACGACACCATTATGAGTTTCCCACTTTGCATAACCCACATCTTTTTCATCCGGTGTCTGAATCAATCCATTCGCATATCCCATTTTGTCCAGACGCAAAGATGAGCAGTCATCATCTTCCTCCAAGTACGATAATTTGTGCCATTCAGCTTGGCACCCCAAAATCCCCCTCTTGAGGATTCTTGATTCACAGATACCTGTACCTTCTGCACATCAGAAGTCACAATCTGCTTGGAACTCTCTTCTCCACCCATGATACTTGAACTGCAACAATCTTCTCACTTTACACTGCGGAAGCAACGAACAATAAACCAAGACCAAAAATCCAAGATTAGATTCTTGGCTTTGACACCAAGTTAAAACTAAGAAACTCTAGAGAACAAGAAGCATTAGAGGATGAAATCTCTCACACTTTTATTTTAATATGCAGAGGAATATTTATACAACCATATACAACCCTAATTCTAGACTAACAAGGAAAGTAATCAAATCACAATTACAATCCTGATCCTATACAATTAGTATAATTATATTCCTAATAGTAATCCTAAAATATCTATGACTCACAACAAGGGAAACCGTGTTAGAATTGCATTTGCTTGTTTGTAAGAGCAAGTTCACATGTTGGGTCACCAGGTCACATACTATTCACTGCTTTTTAGTGTATATTTTCATTCTCTGGGTCACAAAATACACTATGCCCGTGACCCAGGGCACGAAATACACTATGTAGGTCACCATGGTGACCCAGAACACTGTACAGGGTGACCCAGGGCAAGAAATACACTGTGCTCGTGACCCAGAGAGTGAAATTAACACTAAAAAATAGTGAATAGTGGGTGACCTGTGAACTTGCTCTAAGAGAAGTGCTCTACGTGTGGATTGGAGAAGGAAGAAGAAAAAGATAAAAACGAAGGAAAAAAAAATAACAGAAAAAAAAATTATTAAAAAAAAAAAAGAATTGAGGACATAATGAACATTTTGGTGTCAAAAATTGACGTCGTGTACTGATAGTGGGTCGAGTTTCAGATTTTGTGTACCGAAATGTTTGGTTTGAAATTTTGTGTATAAGAATTATTAGTTACATTTACTTGGTGTACTGTTTGCGAAATTTTCCCTTTACTCTATATACAAAAGGAGAGGTATTGTGGCCTGAAATGGAGTGACGGTTTTGCCCCTGGATTTTTCTCACAATTTTGGGTTGCCACAGAAACCCTCTACTTGCTCTGTTTTAGCCTCCACTGACCCTTCCAGAAGTTCCATGACTTCCAGACATTTACTGAGTCAAATCTATAGGTAAGAGAAATATATAACCTATGGCAAGATATTTCAGATCGAAAGCCCCAAATTACAAGCTGCCATTCTTTACAGGAATCCCGTGGAACCAGTTAAGGTGGCTTCATCATCAGTATATCTATAGTTCTATACGACTCTACTCATTGTTCTCCCATACTTCACGAACAGAGACTCACTGTCGTGGTCAAGCCAAAGCAGAGCACACACATCTCTCTCTCTCTCTCTCCCCACACACACACACACACACACACACCTCGATCATTCATTCACCCCCAGAAGCTAGATATGCAAATGGAAGTGTCATTAGGCAGCATAGCAGTATCCGTTGTTTTGTTGATTATAGCTTCATCATGGGCATGGAGGGTGCTGAATTGGGTGTGGTTGAAGCCAAAGAAGCTAGAAAACTGTCTGAGGCAGCAAGGTTTTGCCTGAAACTCGTACCGCCTTTTGATTGGCGATCTTAAGGAGAACATCAAGGTGACGAAGGAATCCACTTCAAAACCCTTGAACCTCTCCGATGATGTAGCCCCGCGTGTCCTGCCATATCTCCATCAAACCATTAACAAACATGGTACGTGCCATTTCTTCACTTGTTACTTCCTTGCATATACTACAATACTAAGCAATGAAACTGGGTTAGTATCTCACTGTCTGCTAGGATGCCTTGGTACAATCGCTATGGGTTAATTTGATGCCAGTCTTTGACTATTTTTGTTTTTCTTTTTATTGATGGCATACTCTTTTTTTTTTTTTTTTTGTAAGATTGGCCATTGAACCTGCCTGAATAAATTCAGATTAACCACTAATTAGAATTGAAACCTATGAGAGAAAAGAATGGCCGTAAAGAAACAAGAGGTACTTGGCAAAATACTTGCATAAAATGTCTCATAACTGTCGTTTGAGAGGCTGAATGTGAGTGACATTTAACACAGCACTTGATTACATGGTTTTTCTCCCAAGGAGCCACTACAACAGAACTCAATAAGGTTCATCTCTGCTTTCACGTTCTGGTGTTATGTCATGCATGTTGTAAATTTATTATGCTATATAATGTAAATCATGACATTCAAAGGAATTAGCATTGCCAGGAAGTTCTGGTGTCATCTTAAAGTTAGAACACTCAATCTAAAACGGTTGCAAATGGGGCCTACTGGCCTACAAATTTATACATTGTTATGGTTGGCTTAGGCTTAAATAGCTAGTATCAGATTTTTCCTAACTTTTGTACGTCTTACCAGCTTGATAGGCTAGATATTCATATTTCCTATGTAGCAATTAGCAAAGCATCAAGACCTGGCTTAATTGTGTTTTTTAGTGCCCGTACATTTTATCTTGTTAGGATCATGCCATGCTCATGTGTGGCTGGTTTTACACAAAATGCGCCCACCTAAACCCTAAAAATGACAGATCGGAGGTACTCACTCGCTGATAGGGTTTATGCAAACCCGAATAAACCATCAGAGGGGACACAGATGGAAATACCGAAATTTTAGAGAGAGAAAAGATGGTTCTAGCTAGAGACAGAAAGCGGCAGAGAGAGAGACAGATAGTTTTAGAGAGAGGAAGCGTTGCCCGCCAAACTTGAATATAAAGCAGAGAGGGTGGGCCAATGAAATTTCACAGAGCCGGCCTGAGCAATGTAGAAGATGAGGGTCTAGGAGGGAGACCCTAGGTTTGGAATTTTTTGTTGGGGGGGGGGATCTCCGCACACATGGAGGAAGGAAGGGAAATTGACGGTGTGAGTTTGGTAGTGTGGGGTTAAGCGTAGGGGATTGGATTTGAAAATACTCTGGGATCCACTAGTGCCCCGTATGGTTTTTGAAGTGTTTTGGTGAATTTACGTGGATCTCCTTTTTGGGTTTGGAGGAGTCTAATGGATCCACGTATATGGGCTAGGTCCGACTTTGTGATGGTGTCATGAATTTTCATAGCTTCATACCTCGAATCTTCATCAAAAGTGGGTTTAATTTTTTTGGAGGGAATGTGGAAATTTTATACGCATGGATGATAGTGAGATACAAGTACATACAAAATAAGTACGAAAATGTCAAAAAGGACACCCAACAACTTAATGAAAGTTAGGGACCAAAAACGCAGTCTATTAATTAGCTGCACTACTTGTAACTCTTACAAGAATACATTATTATAACCAGAAAAATAGAAGAAGTGGAAAGATGTCTTCACTTCTTCTATAAGACCTATTTTGTAAGCCACTTGATTTAAAAAACCACAAACAATGAAAACTGACACAACAATTGAAAACACCAAAATCCCCGTGGAATCAAAAAGGGGACCATTAGATGAAAAAAATGGGTGTTCATTAACTATCTCTTTGAAAATAGGTAGAGGAAAAAAAAAGGTACAAAATCGATCTTTAGGTGTGTTCTATAGGTGAACACCAGTGAAATTGTGCTGCAAGAAAGATGACTCCAATGGCTGAAGAAAATCATCCAAAACATCTTGCTTTGGAAATTTGGACTAAGATACTAAGTTCATTTACAAAATTTTCTAATTGATTCTATATATGAGACATAATGCTATGGTCTGAGCAAGCTTAGTCTAGGTTCCGGTTATAGCAAAATTACCAGTTACAAATCTTGACTTTAGTGTGTTTTGGACATATCATTAGTACCAACAACCTTAGTGTGTTTTGGACATACTACAACGAAAACTCAAACCCTCATCCGTATCCCTTTATCGATCTCTTGGCGGGATGCCAAAGTCCGATCTGAGACTCTGAGTAGGTTGTGGGAGAGGGAGGTAGCTGCACGACAATACAGAAGTGCTAGTGCAGCAGAGTTGTTGATACGTCGGTGGAGGCTGTGCATAGACTGGACTGGGCCTAAAGCAAATAATGTTGCGCAGATTGTTGATATGACAACCCTTGCTAGTTGGTGCATGTTTGAATACATAGGATTAGTGAAAATACAAGGACAGAAATTGTTTTCTGGAGAATGGGGATTGCAGTACACGGATCAAATCCTTACTGGGGCAGACAGAAACCAAAATAAACAAACGGGACACCAGATTTTGGTTACGCAGTGAAAACCTCAAATATGAGATTAAAAACACTGCGGAGCTCTTACTCTGAGAACCCAAAATAAGAATCATCGTATTCAAAAGGATATGTTCTTTTACAACTTCAAATAGCACTAGCTCGGCTATCTTGTTTAGACAAAAGCTAACACACAATTTGTCTATCTTCTTGAACTCCTTCAATTGAACGATGACCAAATCTTGTTCTTCCTTCTTCACAGTCTCTCTACTGATCTCAAGAGAGTTTGTTTATGCATATGAAAACATGATCAATAACACTTACACATGGACTAAGTGTTTGACTCTTTGTGAAGATTCAATCTCAAACTAACATGCAAGACTCTAACAAAATTCTTGTGTTACAAGATCCACACTTCTGCCATGCATATTTCTGAATATATATCAAGCACCAACGACAAAACCTCTCAACCAAAGATTCTACCCTAATTGTCCTTTAATTAGGAAAGTAACTTTCCATATATGAAATCCAATAAATCTTAAAGAAAATCAATTAGGAATAGACAAATCTTAAAAACCTTAGGGCATCAACACCACGATTTTAACACTCAGAAAAATCTTTTAAAGACATAAATACATAAAACCTAAAACCTAGTTCTCAAAATCGGACTCCACATGAAACTGACTACTGACTCGGGGATTGCAACACATGTTGCAATCCCATGCATATGAGATGCATTTACCTGTGATTCTCTGAGATCAGTAAAGGGACTTTGTCATAGTTTTGTATGGGAATGCCAACACGACATGTACAAGAATTGTACCTACAATCTCCCCATTTGGCATTCCTAAACAAAACATAAATTAAGACAAACTCTCCCCCTCAACACGTACTGGAAGAGCATCACAACTCTTCATCCATTCATTCCTGAAACACTTATCACACATGGGTAAAATGCATAAGATAGAATAACGTTATCCATCTAATTTCTCCCCCTTTTTGAATAGGAATGACAAAAAGTAACTTACGTAGCAGAAGCGATGTAGAAGGATCACAAATAGATGGTGTACAATAGACACTAGCTCAAGTCGAATCAATCAGAAGAAGATAGTCCAAGTATTAATACTCCCCCTAAGTGTAAACATGTTATGAAAGATGCAAGAATGAAATGTAAACACACAATGAGTGGGTTGTATCCAAATGCTAAGAACATATTTAATTCGCATAGCTTTTCCAACAAGAGCAATACCACTTAACCATAAATAAGGGTGCAACAAAATAAGTTCACACATGCGAATCGATTCTGACAACACATGGTAAGAGAGAGAAAGATCGAGTATTCTATACCTCTTGATGTGTAGAGTGAACATATCTCAAGATGGGGTGGTAATATTTGTGGAAACCTGAAAAGCAAAGCTCGAAACACATCTAAGCACATAAACTTTATTCCCCCTTATAACACCGTGTGGGCATGATTTTAAATTTTTTCTTTTGCCTTTCACACAAAGTAAATTTTTGCTCAAGAAGACTACGACCCATGTAACGAGTATTATGCTAGCAGCTCCCAAGTCAAATGACTTTAGGGTACTAGATGTAACAAGGACATCCGAAAGAGCAACATCTACTCGAGTCAATAGTTTCACAATCCACCGGGGTGACCAAACCATTCCCGTTTCTTCTCCAATCCTCATATCGTTCGTCACAACCGAGGTCTGTTTACTTTGGGAATATCCTGGCCATGCTCCATTAACCAACTACATTTATATATATATATATATATATAGATATATTTATATCAAGGAGCAACCAACAAGAGTAATTTCGTACATGAGCAATGAGAACAAGCCAACCATCAATTAAGACTTACCACCACTTAGAGTATGTGTGCATGTGAGGTTTCAAGATTGTAGAGAATATGTTGTTCCAAGCTCACAATTACAAAGTAACGTAAGTACAAGTTCAAAACGTGCTATGTACCTTATTGCACACAGATTAAAGAAAAGAGTATGACCCTTGTCATCTAAGTTCAAAATAATCTGTCAGACACTCGGGGATACAAACCACTATTTTTCAATCCTAAATTTTCAAAAACTGAACCTAACAATGCAGAAACGTACGTAATGAAATGCACCTAACTATCATGAAGACATACACCATGAATGCATGCAAAATGGATCAAGCGAAGTGAGAGTATCAATACTTAGAGCATCCACCAACGGTGCTTCTAAGTGATTCAAATTGAGTTATGTCTAAAGGCCTAGTAAATGAATTAGCCAATTTGTGATCAGTAGGAACCAAAGCACGCTCAAGCATATTATCAAGATTATCCATATGTGTAGAAAAATGATTATTTGAACCTTTTTTTTTTATCAAAAACAATACTTAATAAGTCAGTAACTGGGGAGTAGCTGCGGAAGAGTGACTGTTGTTGTTTCCCCCTCTCCTTTTCTTTTTTCAAACAAAAAATTATTTGGCAAACCCACTACTGTAAGTTTTAATTTGAAAAATGGCACTGGATGCCTTATGTACCACAAATTCTAATAAAGCCAAAAAAAAATGCAGGTAAGAATTCTTTCATGTGGTTTGGTACTACACCAAGGGTGACCATCATGAATCCAGACTATTTGAAAGATATATTCACCAAACATGATGATTTTCAGAAGCCACATACTAGTCCTATGTCAAGTTGCTATCATACGGTATTGCACACCTCGAGGGAGAAAATGGGTTCAACGGAGAAAGCTTATTAACCCAGCATTCCATATCGAGAAGCTAAAGGTATTATCAACCTTGTCAAACTAAAGTTAATATTCAGATTAGTTGTCAGGCTAAAGCAAAAGATGTCTTATAACTATGAGGTTTAGAATTTAACCATGTATATCAGAGGTTTAGTGTCACTGCAAGTTCAACATACTTTTATACATATAAATGCGTTTTATTTTTGAAAATAGAGGTTTGGAGCCCAGTTAATGGGTCTCCGTGCCCATGTTTATTACGTTGAAATTAACAAATGCCTATAACCCCGTGGAGAAGTATACATGTGCTTTACTTTAATGTGAAGAATATGAATTAAGAACAGAAGTCATTCTAATGAGCTCATTTTTTTTTTGTGTTAGAATATGTTGCCACATTTTATCAAAGCTGCACTGATATGATTAGCAATTGGGGAGATCATGGGTCGAAGGAGGGATCATGTGAATTGGAGATTTTGGCCTTTTCTTCAAAATATGACAGGAGATGTGATTTCTAGGACAGCATTTGGTAGTAGTTATGAAGAAGGGAACAATATTTGAACTCCAGAAAGAACAAGTACAACTCTTAAGTAAAGCTTATTCATTGCTTTCATTCCAGCATTGAGGTAATCAAAATTATATCAAACTCTTGCTAACTAAATCAGATTCTTTTTTTCCCCCTGTGGTCCAACTAGATCCATTTGGCATGTGGAAGATTACATCATTCTTATGAAACAATTTGAATTTCTTAGTCTGATCCAAGTATAAACAAAGTATATAACAAGTCACTGTGATAGTTTGCTTCCATCAGATTCTTTTGCTTTTGTTTCAGATAGTTTATCTGTCTCAGCTTTGGGTACCTAAATAGAATATTGAGTCAGCTAATATGATAATGTAATTTTTGTTTGTAGGTTCTACCAACAGAGTTGAATAGGAGGATGAAGGCAATAGCAAAGAAATAGAAGCAACATTGAAGCATATTATTAGAAAAGAGGAGGCAATGAAAACTGGTGATGGCCTCTAAGAATGACTTATTAGGGATACTTCTGGAATCCAATTGGAAAGAAATTCGACAGTATGGGGGGAACAAGAATGTGGAATGAGCATTGAAGAATGTTGGAGAATGTAAGCTGTTTTACTTTGCCGGGGCAGAGACTACCTCAATCTTGCTTACTTGGACTATGATCTACTCTGCAGATATCCAAATTGGCAGGCTCGGCCAGAGAAGAGGTTTTTCAAGTATTTGGCAACAAGAAACCAGATTTGATGGGCTCGTTCACCTAAAAGTTGTAAGTGTTTTCACAGAATATGCACTCTTAACATTCCAGTATTAAGACTCAAACACCTGTTCCAAGTCCAGACCTATGTAATAAGTCTTTTTGGTGCTAATAATATGCCAGAACTGCGTCATTTTGTTGTTCTATTTAATCATTTTTATAAATAAAGTCCTAAACGCAAAATGCTTATCTCAATCTCAAAGCGCTGTTGTTCTGACCGCAAAGACATTGTCAGCATAGTAAGCATATGTAGAAGATCATGTCTTGATAAGTTGTCACCATATCTTTCACATCTGATGGATAGACATGAATGAAACCATCTACATAGGTCATTAGTGAAATGCTAACTCTGTGACATGTAATTTGGATTTATAGGAGTCTAATGGATGACTGATAACCATGACACAGGTCACCATGATTTTATATGAGGTTCTGAGGTTATACCCACCAGTACCTGTGATGACTCGAACTGTTCAGAAGGAAACACAGCTCGGAAATTTGTTACTCCCACTGGAGTGCAGTTGTCATTACCATATTCCTGGTTCAGCAAGACGAAAACTGTGGGGTGAGGATGCAAAGGAATTCAACCCAGAGAGATTTTCAGAAGGAATTCAAAGGCAACAAAGGGTCAGTTTCATTTATCCCATTCGGTTGGGGTCCTCG
>JANPXK010000592.1:0-14317 GCA_024704745.1 Rosa lucieae
TCCAGTGACGCTGCGTTGGCGCTGAGCTAAATCTAGCTAACAAGTTTCACTGAGAATGCAATGTCTGGTCGAGTAAATTGGGCTAAGTACAATAATGCGCCTATTTGCACTTAGATAAGAGAATTTCAGCTCCCAACACTTGTTTGTCATCTTCCTTTGGACGAAATGGATCTCCTTGCATCCAACTTCGACTGAATGGGAGTGCTAACAGGATGTGCTTTGTCCATGTTTATTGCCTGACTTTTGGACATATGCAGACTGGTGGATTTAATATTCCACAAACTCGGTGTTCTAGTTCAAGGCCTAGATAGAATCGAGTTTTCCCAAGATCCTTCATCTCAAATTCGGATTTCAAGTAGCTCGCAGTTTCTCTTATTTCATCAAGAGTACCAGTTATGTTCATATCATTGACATATACTACTACAATTGCAAATCCGGAACTTGTTTTCTTTATGAATACGCAGGGGCATAATTCATCGTTCTTATATCCCTTCCCAATCAAGTAGTCACTTAGACGGGTATACCACATCCGCCTGGATTATTTTAATCCGTAAAATGAGTGTTTCAACCTAGTTGCAAACGCACTCCGTAGTTTAGAGTCACTTGGCTTGGGTAATGTAAGGCCATCAGGCACTTTCTAGATCCCCATGGAGATATGCAGTAACCACATCTATGAGCTGCATTTCCAGTCCTTTGGAAACTACTAAGCTAACTAAGTAGCGGAACGTTATAACGTCCATTTTGGGAGATAATGTTTCCTCGTAGTCAATTCCAGGGCGTTGTGAGAAACCTTGCGCCACAAGGCGAGCCTTGTACCTTAGGACTTCATTCTTCTCATTACGCGTTCTGACAAAAGTCCATTTATGTCCTACAGGCTTTACACTTGGTGGGGTTAGCACTATCGGACCAAATACCTGTCTCTTTGTCAGAGAATCTAATTCTACCTGGATTGATTCTTTCCATTTAGACCAATCTGCTCTTTGTTGACATTTTTCAACAAAGCGTGGTTCGATATCATCGTGCTATGATTCCTTGAGCAACAGTATATATCATCAATGTGTATGGAAGATCTTTTTATCAACTCATACGTACTCTCGTAATCCTTTGAGATTTCTTTGTTCTCTGGAATCATTTCAAACATCGGAGTGTCCTCCAGTACTGATTCATGGACATAACTATAATCAGAGACAATCTCATGAGAGGGATTCTATACATTGATGATTGGTTTGTGCCTTACTCATCCTCTTCTTCCTTGGGTGAGTGTCAATCGAACCAAGTGACCTCCCCCTCTTCCTTGGGGAGCCACGGCCTCAACCACACCTCCACTATGTGCGGTTGTAGTGCCTATATCTGCGCCATCGTGCCCCTTGTTGGGGACTTCTAACCATGCAGGCACATTTGCAGCTGGTACATGTGATCTCGTCACTTTACGATATCAGTAAACGCATCAGGCATCGAATCTGTTACGTTATGAAGATCGATTATTCTTTTCACTTCACTTTCACTTTATGAAGTGCAGGGATCAAGATGAGATAGAGTGGGGACAAACCACGACAATTCCTGTCGTTCCCTTGGAAAATCCTTTTTCCTATCTCCCCCTAACGACGGGAAGACTGTCTCATCAAAGTGACAATCCGCAAATCTAGCGGTAGAGAGATTGCCTGTCAAGGGTTCCAAATAGCGGATAATTGTTGGGGATTTGTATCCAACATAAATACTTAATCGTCTCTGAGGACCCATTTTGGTGCGCTGTGGGGGCGCAATAGGCACATATACTGCTCAACCAAAAATACGTAAGTGTGAAGTGTCAGGCTCATATCCAGTTACCAACTAGTATGCAGAAAATGGTTGGCTAGTTGTGCGTCTTAAACGAATAAGTAAAGCTGCGTGCAATATTGCATAACCCCATGCAGAGATAGGCAGGTTGGTGCGCATAACCAATGCCCTAGCCACCATCTGTAGCCGTTTGATGGTGGCTTCTGCGAGACCATTTTGTGTATGCACATGGGGTACAGGATGCTCTACATCGATCCAAATAGATATGCAATAATCATCAAATGCTTTTGATGTAAACTCTCCAGCATTATCAAGCCTTATAGACTTGATAGGGTGATCAGGCTGGTGAGCCCTTAAACGTATAATCTGTGCTAAGAGTATTGCAGCATTTCTTGTGGACAATAAAACAACATGTGACCAGATTGTCGAAGCATCCACCAGAACCATAAAGTACTTGAATGGTCCGCATTCTGGATGGATAGGTCCACAGACATTTCTTTGTATCCTTTGTAAGAATGGAATGTTTTGTTTTGTATCTTTAGCATAGGAAGGTCTCGATCCTGTTTTTGCTAAAGAGCATGCAAAACGAGTGATGTACCTTTGAAATAGTCAATGAGGCATAATGGGAGGGAGGTAGTGTCTTCTGATACTTCAGAAAAGCAATGACTGCATTTGAGCAATCCTAGAACCGACACCTTGCAGTGTGGCAGATTTTTCTCCCATTTTCACTCGAAAGAAGGGATGTCCGTGTGAGTTCTTGAAAAATACGAATCATCATGTCACGACCTCGGTGCCATAGGTGGTCATGCAAAAGCCTGCATGAGTCAGTGTCCCACATTTCATTGTTGGTGACAGTATAGGATTCAATGATCCGAATCGTAGTGAGGTACAGTCCACTAAATTGACTCATAAGTTTCTCTAAGATGTGTTTCCTTCCACAGTCATTAGATGTAATATCAAGGTATTCAGTTCCATTCTCACGGTGTGTTTTTACTGGATAATCGTTGGCACAAATAGCTTTGAAACATTAACAAGGTTCGATTAGCTCTTGGTACATACAGAGCGTCTTTGACTTTAAATATATCTCAGATTCTTTAGAGTAATTCTATTTTAGTAGAATGATAATCTTTTCATTCTAATAATTTTTTTTTTCTCTAGATGTATTGCTTTACATCTTTATATTGCAATTTCGAACCATGTAAATATGTGTAGTAAATAAATTTGAATAAATTCAGTGCTTGAGAATAAAATTCAAAATTTATTAATGAGCCAACGATAATCAAATCAAGGTCTTGTTCAAATTCATCAAACCATTATTGAAATAAACTTTAAGACCAAGTAATAGTCTAATTAAGAATGAGGAATTATGCCTTCACAACTGTTTTTGGAAAATAAAGTAAATAAAGCAGATCAGTCAAAATCTGGGGCATCGGTTGACTGAGCAAGTTCCTTGTTGCCATTAAAGTCTGCAATTGTGAGGTTGACGTCTGGGTCATGGCCTCCTTCTTCCATATAGTGAGCCTCTTGTTCTTTAGACTCCCTATACCTCTTGTAATTGGCTGCTACTCTATTGCTTGCTTGGCAAATCTTGTACTAATGCCCAATGACTCCACACCTATAGCATGGTTCATTGCCAACTCTATTTTGTTTGACTGAAGGGTTCTTAGGTGCCCTTTGCACCTTGTTTCCATGACCACTAGGGCCAGCGCCACCATCTCTGCACCATACATTAGGAGGGCCTCCACGGCCCATATCATGACCCCCATGTCCCTTGCCACGTGGTGCATTGTTGCCACGTGGGTAGGGATCAGCACGTCCAATCCCCTTTGCATTGGGGTTCTTTCCACCATTCACTTTGCCATAATTAGCCTCAGGAATTTTCTTTGTTCCAATAGTCCTGGCATTGTTGTTTAACAGCACCTCATTATGCCTCTCAGCCACTTGCAGTAGGTTGATCAACTTGTTGAAGGTTGTGATTCTTTTGTTATCATACTCCAGCCTATACTGGTTCGCTAGTATGATTGCTGAAGTAGGAAAAGTGGAAAGAGTCTTCTGGATCATATCATCTTCTGTGAGTTCCTTTCCACAGAAATTTAGACGTGCTTTTAGGCGCAACATGTCCTTGTTGAAGTCATTGACCCTTTTGTAGTCAAGAAAGCGGATTTCATTCCACTGAACGGTCAGTTCTGGGAGCAAGGTGTCATGAATGTTCCCAAAACGTCCCTTAAGGGCATCCCACAGTTCTTTGGGTGTCTTCAACTGAAGGTATTCCCAGTGTAGGCTAGGATCAATGTGTCGCCTCAAAAACATTAAGGCATTTGCTTTCACCTTATCAGACTGTCCATCGTCTTTGGGGTCAGTGGGAGTTTTGATGGTGGCAGTGTAGTCTCGTGCCACAAAGGCAGTTTCTACATCGGAAACCCAACGGTGGTACTCAAGTCCGTCTGAGTCCAAAATGTCAAACTCAGGTCGAGTTGGATCAGCCATCTACATAAACAAGAGAGAAAAAATAAATTACGCAGTCATAAAGACATCCACGTGAATTATTTTCCAAACGTATGAATTAGATTTCAAGACCAAGATTCATAATGGTCACATTTTTTTCGATGCTATGTGAAAATACTTTATCACAGTAAGTGTGTGTATAATGCGCATGAATTTTCATTATCATGGCAAAATGGAATTGTATATGTTGCATTATAAATTAATAATAGCACATTTAATAATAAATAATAAAAAAATAGCATATAATAAATTACATGGCATACTCAAATTTCACAAATATATACCAAAATATATGTATGTTACACATAATAACAGCAATAATATATCATGTGTAAAATAAAATATAAACAATAGCATAATATAAAGGCATTCTTAGGAATATATAAGAGTAAATAAAATTCACAAAACATGCTCACAATTGCATAAATAATATATAACAAGATAAATATGGCATGTTCAAAAATAAAGTATAAACTATAGCATAATTAAAACATGCTTAAACATAATTATGTAAAACATAAATAACAAAACATGCTTAAAAAAATCAAAATTATCTAACTAAACATGCTCAAAAGTTCTAATTATAAATAATGAAAATATGCCATAGTATGAAAATAAATAAAAGAGAACATACTTGGTCGCGAGAAAATAAAACAATCCTAGCGCACGCGCGTGTTGATGCAGGCGTGCGTAGCGATGTTTTTGGGGGTGATAAAAACTTGGCTGCTTCCTTTTTTTCAGCAGTGGGCCTTGTTCATGGCTTGCTTTTTTTTCTTTTTTTTTCTGTCTGGGCCTTGTTTCACTTATTTTCTGTGGGCCTCAGGGCCTCTTTTTTTTTCGTTGCCCTTTTTTTTTTCTTTTCTTGGGCCACAGGCCTGCTTCTTTCTTCTTTGTTTTTTTTCTTTTCTGGGAGGGGCCTGTTTCTGTTTTTTTTTTCTCTGGGCCTCAGGCCAGCTTCTTCTTTCTTTCTTTTTTTGACAATTAGGCCGGCTCTTTTCTTTGAGCCCGGTCAGCTCTTTTTTGTTTTTTTTTTCTTTTTTTTTTTTCGCGTCTTACTCCTTGTGCTCTTCTTCTTTCTCCGACTGGTTTGCAGGTGGGTGTGCCTGAATCTGGGTCATCGAAGCAAGATGGTCCGGGACTTGTTCAGGAAATCTGATCGTTGGAAGTCTGGGTACGGTGGCTGTTGCTTTTGAGTCGCCGGAATCTCGTTCGTCGTTCTTCGACGAGTTTGGGTAGGAAATGGACCGGAGATCGTCGGGTCTGGGTCGAAAAAGCCTACTGGTCGGAGTGTGAGGAGCAGGTGCAGGTCTGGTCGACGAAGTCTGGTGTTGCAGGGATCGGTGATGGGATCGACGCAGGTGGGTCGGGTGGGCAGGGGAGGGTTTGCCGGCTAGGTTGCTGCAGCAGCGATGGGTGGAGGCGGGTAGGCTGCTGGAGCGGGGATGTTGCTGTCGCCGGATCGAGATGGAGGCCGGTGATGTAGGCTAGGCGTGCCAGGGGGGCCGCGCAGGCGGGTGGTAGCTTGCTGTGCTAGCAAGGGAGGCTGGTGGTGTACTGCTGTGGGGTTGATGAAGGCCGAAGGCCGATCAGGATTTTTTTTTTTTTTTTTTGGTTGTTGGTGGCGGCAGAAATGGAAGAAAATATTTGTTTCTTCTAGGGTTTTTTTTTCTTTTCGATAGAAAGAAAACTATAAAATTAGGATTTTTTTTCTTGGCTATTGGCTCTGAGCGTGCTGATAACGTGTAAAAGTAAAATGAGAATTGGAATTGGTCTACTCATTTCATTTCATAACCCCTTTATATAGGGAGAGAATTACAATGGAAAGAACAATTACAATAATGACATTAACTACTGATTGGTTCGTAATCCATGCTGATTGATGTTAATCGGTAATTGCTTGATTCCCTCTCCGTCAATCACTTTGACGAAGGCACACAATATGTTTTTCCTTTAACATGAAGGAGGACTCAAGGAGCAATATAAAAAGGGAGAAAAACTCTTACGCGCAAAAATCAATCAAGGAGATCTGAGCAAGAATGTGAGAAGACTTCTCTGCTGTCTTTCGACCAGTTGACTTGAATACACATTTACGCAAGCGTACGTATCATTTTTGTCAAGATAGAGAAATATTATGCCCAAAGTTTATCGTACCACGGGGATTAGTGGCTAACCCACAATCCTTGGGTAATCGGAAATAAAGACACTTAGCAAACAAAGAAAAGAAAAAGAAAATAAATAAAAATGTTAATTTAAGGCACCAAGCCTTAGCAATGCTCGGCTTTGATTTTCACCAAAGCCTAATCAAAACTAAGAACCTAGTGGTGGATATTCACAAAATGAGTGGAAGAGTTCAATATTTGGGAGTTGATTTCAACTTAACAAAAAGATAATGAATGTAAAGCAATAAAAATAAAAATGAAATGTAAACGATAAAAATGAGAATGTCGGGTGTTAGGGAGGTTCCTTCACCCAAATCTCATGTGTCGGAAGCTAATCTAATGTAGATGCATATTTCCTATTTTGGCGGTAGTCGTATCCAAGGCGGTTCAAGGCTCAAAGACCGAAATTCCCTTTCATGGTATTCCTACTCCGGTTCAAGGGCCGTAGGGACTCACTTGGCATGAATTAGAGCCAGTTCAAGGGTCACCAATTCACATCAAGAGGCATAGAGATCGAGGAATTAGACTACTAAGCGACCCGCCCGCGCAATCATGCAACGGGTGTAAATCACCATGCTTATAACCCCTCGAATACGAAATTGAAGGTTTCTAGCTTAGGAATTAGAGGGGGTCAAGCCTCTAACTCCGTCCTAGACATGCTCAAAATACACACCCTAAAGTTGACTAGGCTCCTAGACATGTATTTTAACCCAACAAAAATAGATATAAACATCCATCATATGAAAATTGCATCATTACATTAAATTAAACATCTTTTACACAAAATTTGGGTTAGGGACACCAACCCTAACCCCCAACAAGGAAATTACTCACAACCCATAATCATAGACATCAAAATTACAAAATTCAAATAGAAAAGAGTAGAGAAGTGTAGGAGAAAACAAGAAAAATCATAAATAGCTAAAAAGCTAGCATGACTTGTCTTGAATTACAACTCCCACAAAATACCCAAGTCTTGAATCTTGTAGAGGTAGAGGCCTTTGATGAATCTTTGAAGCTTTGGGTGAGTAATTCTTCAATTCTCTAAAATAAAACTAACAAAAATCTGGAAAATAGTGAAGGAGGGGAGGAAGGGCAGCAGCCCTCCCCAAACTGCCTCTGTTTTGGTGCGGCGCTGTAGCTCTAGGTTATTGTTGATGTTAGGAGGAAAATGGGTATATATATATGGGGTCTTGGTGTTGGTCGAAGGGTGAGAAGAGAATCTGGTAGACACGTGGGTGGTGGTGATTGCAAGAAAGGAAAATTAATGGATGATTGTCTGGTTGTGTGCGTGAAGTAGAGAGAATGAAGGATAAGATCACGTGGCAGATAGGTTTTGGAGATGAATGAAAATGAGCAATTGCCACGTGTCAAATGGATAATTAACCAATGGGTAATCATCAAAGCTTGCTGCCACGTTTTGTGTTTTTGATTAATTACCCAATTAGACTTAATTAAGTAATTAAGCTTAATTAAGCAATTAATAAATCCACAATTTCTTTCTTTTGTCGAAAACTCAAATCTTCACTATTTTGGCGTCATTTTCTCTTGTTTCCGCAACTCCGCTTATTTTCTACAAAATAAATAAAAGTGGATTAATTACATATTAATTGACATGGGGATTTGCTTATTTATAGTGTTTTAGATATAATTATGCGCATATAAATGCGTATAATCACCAGTCGATATAGTCATTTCGACTAGTCAAACTCAACACTGAATCAATTCCTATTTTTGAATTTTCTTCTTTTTTTTTTTTTTTTTTTTTTTTTTTTTTGAAAGGGGTTTGGAACCCAGCCTAGCTGGGAGGCTCAGCCCCACGCCCGGTTCCATTTATTATATTAATATTAGGGTTGTGCGTCGGGGGGGACATAAAACCTGAACCCTGAGCTACATAGAAACAGTTACATTGATCCTCGTAGAGAATATCCTGAATGATTACAGGCATCTCATCTAACCACAAATCATCAATATCACACCCACTAGCAAGGTGAGCAAGCCTATCCGCTACACCATTTGCTTCACGGTAAATATGTCGAACTCTAACTGATTGAAAAGCACACAAATACTCTTTACAATCATCTAAAACTCGACTTACCTCAGAGAAATTTTTCTCTTCACTGTTGAGAGCAGCAATCAGAATGGCAGAGTCGCTTTCAATATCAATGTCAGTCCAGCCTTGGTGAATACCAAGAAGTAAACCAGCTCTACACGCCTCCGTTTCCATATTAAGGACCGAGTGTGCATGTAAAAAAGGCTTAGCCAACGCAGCAATACCCATACCAGTTTCATTCCTAACTACTACTCCAATACCTCCACTCCCATCTTCAGCTCGAAATGCCCCATCCACATTAATTTTCAGACGACCACTAGGAGGATTTTTCCATTTGGTCTGAGGTCTCCTCTGCTTCCTCAGCGTCTTCGGATGGTATTTCTGGAAATCTTCTAACAGTTTGCTAGTCCATTGAATCATGTTCATAGGTTGAAAACTTGCACCCTTCCAAATTACATTATTACGCTCCGTCCAAATTGCCCATAAACTCATGAAGAAAAAGTCACATTGAGCAACAGTTAGACTATCCATCATATCCAACACCCAATCACGTAAACAATTAGCCGGGTGGGCCTTTGCATGCACTCTGAGAGGACCAAGGAACCAAAACCCATGCAAAGCATAACATGACTTAAATAAATGCGTACCAGTTTCTAATTCCTTCATGCAAAACATGCAATGGTGATCCACCAAATTAACTCTACGTTGCCATAAAACCTCTTTAGTAGGTACAATGTTCTTCAACAACCGCCAAACAAATAATCTCACCTTGGGAGGAATTCTGGCACCCCAGACTTTATGCCAATATTTGTGACTCACTGATCCAGCCTCGTCAGAAGAAGTAGATGCCCGGTTCTTATGACTCATTGCAGCATTGTACACATGATACCCACTGCGCACCTGATACATACCCTTCTTGTCGTAATGCCAAATCAACCGATCATCACCTCCACGAATGCTGAGAGGGATAGAAGCCATCCTCTCCACTTCACCCTCTGTAAATAATTCTTTGATAAAATCTGTAGCCCAAGTCTTTGAATCAAAATCAATCAAATCAGACACCACTAGATCCTCCATTCCCTCCATGATAGGTGAGTAAGGCCGAAAAGAATGTGGAGTAGGTACCCAAGGGTCGTTCCACACAGATATATTGCAGCCGCTACCAACTTGGTATCGCAGCCCCAACTTAAGGACGTCACGGCCTGAAATAATGCTACGCCAGGAGTAGGATTCACCACCTTTCAGCTTTGCCTCTAAAAAAGAACAATGTGGGAAATACTTGGCTTTAAGCAGTTTGGCAATAATAGAATCTGGTTGAGTTAGAAGGCGCCACCCTTGTTTTGCAAGCAAAGCCAAATTAAAAAAGTGCATGTTACGAAAACCCAATCCACCTTCACTCTTGGGGCAACATAATTTCTCCCATGCTAGCCAATGAATTTTCCTTCCATTATCCTCATCACCCCACCAAAACCCAGCCATCAATCTATGCATTTCTTGACACAAATGTTTGGGGAGTTCAAAACAACTCATGACATAGGATGGAATTGCCTGCGCCACAGCCTTAATCAATAACTCTTTCTTTCTTTTCTATGATAATTAGTTTTTTCTTCATCCAAACTTCTAGGTTAGGGGTTGTTGAAGCCCTAAACATGATTTCAATAGCTATTTGACACTCGATTCATGATTCTTGTATTTGTTTTCTATGGAGGCCTACGTAGAAGCATGTCATAGGATATAGTGTTCTGAACATGTAGATGACCACCTAATCAATGCATGTTTAATAAACTTGACTAGTCGTGACATTTTGTGAACAGTATATGACTGGTCAAGCTCAATAGTGAAAATACAAGACAAAAAAACAGTGAATAGTATTGACCGGTCAAGCTCAACGGGTGAACTTGCTCTAAGAAACAACCAAGGAATTCAGCCCTTCTTGTGGAAAGCAAAATCCTGGATGCTCTCCGAAAGTTCGAAACACAGACCTCCAAATAAAAACGAAACCCAAATTCGTCTGCCCAAGCCCATATCTGCTTCCACAAAATAGAAATCCAGTTCTGTTCAAACGACCCGAAATCTGAAACCCATATTCGCCTAACCACTACCACCGTCTCCATTTATTTGTCTCAGTCTCAGCCAAGCTGAACCTCTGAGCGCTAGCCTATCGGCGGAGTGTTGAACACACAATGACAGAGTTGCAATACTGATTATACGCATTTATATGCGTATAATTATATCTAAAACACTATAAATAAGCAAATCCCCATGTCAATTAATATGTAATTAATCCATTTTTTATTTATTTTGTAGTAAATAAGCGGAGTTGTGGATTATGGAAGAAATTGTGCGAAATTTGAACTAATTGGAGTTTTCGACAAAAGGACGAAAATTGTCGACACGGTCAACCTTGATCAACGTCAACGAGAAGGCGGAACCCGATGACCCAAAAATAGTGTTTGCAATTATGTCCTGATGGGAAGGAGATTATGAAGAAAGAAAGAAAAACAAAATAATAATAAATAAAAAAAATTGTAGAAAGAAGCTGCAGTTAAGCTTTGTTTAATTAAACTTTGGTTTAATTAAACTAAAGTTTAATTATTAGCCATATGAGCCAACCATGCACGGTGGTTTAATTGCCCCATTTAATTAACCTACCTATTGGTTAATTAACAAAATCATGCACGTGCAGATTGGTTTAATTGGTAGGCACCAATCCAAGCTTGACACGTGGCAGCCTGACTTGGATACAAATTTACGCAAGCGTACGTATCATTGTCAAGATAGGGAAGTATAATGCCCAAAGTTATCGTACCACGGGGATAGTGGCTATCCACAATCTTGGGTGGTCGGAACTAAGACACTTAGCAAAACAAAGAAAGAAAAGAAAAAAATAAAATAAAATAAAGTAAAATAAAAATATTTACAAGGCACCAAGCCTCGGCAATGCTCGGCTTAGCTCACACTAAGCCTAATCAAAGCCACTAACTTGTAGCCCTAATGAGTTATGCACAATGGAAGGTAGAGAATTTTGTTTTGGGAGTTTTGAGTTTTGAATTTGGGAATTAACGAAATTAAATGCAAACTAAAATAAAAGCAAACAACTAATTATCAAGCAAGAAATTAAATTTTGATTTTCAAATTAATGGAACATGGAGTGTCGGGTGATTCACACTAACTATCTTGCAAATATCGGTGCCAATTTCATAAATGCATGCATTTCCTATATGTGTTAAGTCCCGTATTTAGTACCGGTCAAGGCTACTAAACCAATTATCCTTTCGGTGTATCGATTATGCCGGTTAGGGCCACAATCAACTCTCTAATTTAGGCATTACGCCGGGTTAAGGCCGCAATATCTAAAATTAGAGGCCTAGAGTGCAAAGATAATAGAGACCCAAGCAAGCTTAGCTACAATTAAGCTAGCTAATGGTTACCACACTTAAATCCTAGATGCAACAAGACCAATAAGTTGTCAATTTATCAATCTATTCATCACAATTGCCCACAACATAATTTCAAAGGGTGACAAAGCCTAGAAACATGCTTCTAAGGACCAATAAATTCGGATTTAAAGCATACACAATGAAAATTGCATTTATTAAAATTAAGCATCATATTTATACAAGATGAGTTAGGGCTTCACAACCCTAACCCCAACAAAAAAATTACTCACAACCCATAATCATAGACATCAAAATTACAAAATTCAAATAGAAAAGAGTAGAGAAGTGTAGGAGAAAACAAGAAAAATCATAAATAGCTAAAAAGCTAGCATGACTAGTCTTGAATTACAACTCCCACAAAATACTCAAATATTGAATCTTGTAGAGGTTGAGCCCTTTGATAGATCCTTGAAGCTTTAGGTGAATAAATCCTTGAAATCCCTAAAATAAAACTAAAGAAAAGAGAAAAAATGGAGGAGAAGAAGATGGGAGAAGAGAATGAGAGAGAGAGCAGCCCAAAGGGGCTGCTTCTGTTTTTTTTTTCGTGCGGCTCTTATAGGGTTAAGGTCTGAGAGAATTAGGGTGTGTATATATATAATGGAGAGAGAAGAGATCGAGAATGGGTGGCTGTTGATCTATGAGGAAGACAAGTTACACGTGTTGAGTACGTGAGGAAGAGAAGATAAAAAAAAAAAAAACATGCTGATGGCCAGCCACGTATTGGCTTTTAATTGGCTTAAGCAATTAATGTAATTGCTGCAAGTTAATGGCTGGAGGTGGACGTTTAATTAATCAGATGCTTGATTAATTAATCAAGTTAATGATTAATTAATATAACCTTTTCTCTTTTCTGCAATTTTCTTCTTCTTCTTCTTCGTTTCTATTTTTCTTTCTTCTCACATTCTACAATCTCGAATATTTCCATATGTATTGTCAACAGACTAGCCGGGTTTCGCGCTCTAGCTTGCATTGACCATGGTTTACTGTGTCGACAATTTCGTCCTTTTGTCGGAAACTCCATTTTGCTCAAATTTCGCACAATTTCTTCCATAATCCACAACTCCGCTTATTTACTACAAAATAAATAAAAAGGGATTAATTACATTATAATTGACTTGAGAATTAGCTTATTTATAGTGTTTTAGATATAATTACACGCATATAAATGAGTATAATCACAGCCAATCCCTCATCCTTTTCTCTTTCACGCACACTGCATCAGTTTCATTCTTTTCTTTCCTAACCGACACGTACCACTAAGACCACAAGAGCACAAGACCTTATCCATCTTTTCACACACGATACAGTGGCCGCACCATTCCCTATCCTCTATTCCTTTTTCTCTGTTGCCGCAGACCCCAATCCTCCCCAGATCCATTTTTTTTTTCTTCCTCCCTTGAACAGCCGCACACCACCACAATTCCATCTCTCCCATTTCATCTTTCCCATTCTCTCATCCATCACCCATCACCTCACACTCTCTCCTCTTCCCTTCTTCATTTGTTAATTCTAATATTTTGAGATTGGACACTCAAGACCTCAAGGGAATTATCATCAAGAGTACCACACCTTAATTTGGGTAGTTGGGTGAAGAAATTGCTTGATTCATACTAGCTCATAGCTAGAAGTGACCAAGCTAACTCTCCTCTCTCTTCCTTATTATCCATTTCATAATTTTTATATACTTTTGTTGATGAATTCTTGTATGGGTTGTGAGTAGTTCAATTTTGGGAGTTAGGGTTGTGAAGCCCTAACTCATTTTGTATAAATATTGATGCTTTATTTTAATAAATGCAATTTTCATTGTGTATGCTTTAAATCCGATGTATGGTCCTTAGAAGCATGTTTCTAGGCTTTGTCACCCTTTGAAATATGTTGTGGGCAATTGTGATGAATAGATTGATAAATTGACAACTTATTGTCTTGTTGCATCTAGGATTAAGTGTGGTAACCATTAGCTAGCTTAATTGTAGCTAAGCTTGCTTGGGTCTCTATTATCTTGCACTCTGCCTCTAATTTTAGATATTGCGGTCTTAACCGGCGTAATGCCTAAGTTAGAGAGTTGATTGTGGCCCTAACCGGCATAATCGATACACCGAAAGGATAATTGGTTTAGTAGCCTTGACCGGTACTAAATACGGGACTTAGCACATCTAGGAAATGCATGCATTTATGAAATTGACATCGATATTTGCAAGAGAGTTAGTGTGAATCACCCGACACTCCCATATTCCCATTAATTTGAAAATCCAAATTTAATTTCTTGCTTGATAATTAGTTGTTTTGCTTTTATTTTAGTTTGCATTTAATTTAGTTAATTCCCAATTCAAAACTCACAAACAAAATTCTACCTTCCCTTGTGCATAACTCATTTGGGCTACAAG